>VXAY01004120.1:749715-1034196 GCA_013399855.1 Oxyruncus cristatus
TTTTTTCCCCCCTCTTTTTTTTTTTCTGGCTTGTTTGAAGGATGCTTTTAGTTCCAGTTGTTATTCATTTTACAGCAGTGAACTGCTCATAAAGGTGACCTTTATGGTATTACTGGTTATTTGGGCACAGAGCCCAACCCAAGTCAGAGCACTATCTAGAGACAGCCCCTCAAATTCTGGTCTCAAGGCTACCTTGATTTTAGAAGTGATGAGGGGAAGGAATAAGCAAGCTTGTCCAATGTCTTGTGCTTAGGATATGTGCCAATTTTCGTCATAAAGCATGTGTTTCCTGAATTCAAGCCCTATAGCCTGATCCTGGCTTCAGCCAACTTTTCTGTACCTCTGCAATGCACCTTTACTTTGATCTGGGATGTAGCCGGAGTGTGAGCAGGCTGAGTGCAGAGAGCTTACAGGAAAGAGCAGGAGAGGCCTGAAGGACCTGGCACCCAGTCTGGGAGCACAGCTGGAAAGGGCTTGGGATCAGCAGCAGGAGGAACTGAAGCACACAAGTGCGGAGGCGTCCGTAGCCTTGGAGGTAACAGGGAAAGGGAAGAGCTGAATAGATAAAACAGTTCAAAATCATCTCTGATTAAGCAGTTATGTCCTCATTTTCTGGCCAGTATAGACAGGGGCTTCGATTTTTCTGGTCTCATTGTGAAGGCAGCTTAGGTAGTGGGGGCTGGAGGGAGGGAAGGAGGGGAGAGTGTTTGGGGTGTTTTGTTCAGTGCTTGTTTTTCCCGAGTTACTTTGTTGGACTAATTGTGGCACTCCTCTGTGCTCTGCTCTGTAATAGTTTTACCAGCTCAGAGGGAGGCTGTGAAGTTTAATCAATTAGCTGTGTATAAATCAGTTTGAAATTAGGTGTGGGGTATCAGAGAGGAGGTAAGACTTCTAAAATAAATAATGCAGTATCATTTTCTTGTCACCTGGGAGGCATTTTCCGTAGTGCAGACTCCGCTAGGCAGCACTAAAGTTGACTCATTGATGGCCCAGGTCTGTGGGTCTGCCACACATCTGAGTTTCCCCAGACCTGCTTCCTTCCAGAAACTGTGGGTGGAATCTGAGACACTGCCTGTTTCACCGGGATTTCCATCAGGGTGGTCAGAGGAGCAGCCTGCCAAGTACCTGGGGAGGCTGGAGAGGTGGCCACAGAGCCTGCACAGAGGGGCTCTGGTGCGCGCGTAGGTGCTGCGAGGCACAGGAAACGTGCCGGACCTGCTGAGCAGACTCTGTGGGAGCAACCTGGGCACGTCCAGGAAACCCAGAGCATTCCTAATGTGATGTGTCTTGCAGGGGTGTAAGGCAAGCAGCCCTCCAGTGCTCTGTTGTTCTGTGTTTGGGGAGAGGTTTGTGCTGGTGGCAGGGCTGGCCTGGGGGGAGGTGGGAAGCAGGCTGCAGTCGTGGAGCCTGCGTCGAGGTGCTGCAGGTCAGCGCTGTGCCCTAAACCAGTTGCAAACATCTTGGCTTCACTATCCAGTGGAATGCTCTCAAGTGATGCAAGATCTCCTCCAGGCCCTGTTAGCAGGAGACCAACACACCCCTGTTCAGAGCACAGAGAGTTTTACAGCTGCACAGCCATCTGAGAAGGGGGTGCACAAGGATGTTTGCTTGGGGCCACCTGTTCTGGAAGGTCAAGGTTGATGCACTGCAATGTGTTCCAGTAATACTGAGTGCAGGTGCTGATTTCTCCTGTGACCCTGTGGAATCCAGGGTGGTTTGGGTACCTCCCTACGCTCCTTTGAACTGTCAAGCCACTGGCTACAAGGCTGGGGTCGTGTGTGTTGCAGAACTGGGGCAGGAAGGTCCCCAGTGCTGAGTGACTCCCTAAAATACTGGCCTACATAAAAAAAAAAAGAATCCAAGTTTGATTTGAAAACTGAGTGATAACAACTGCCTTTTGCGTTCAGCCTGGATGCTTTGAAGGGAGATGGATGCTTTGTTTTCAGAAGAAATTGTAACGTGGATAATAAACTTTGTCTTTTTTTTTTTTTTTTGGTAACTAACATCAAATATGTTTTCCTCCTCTGAGGAAGGAGCGGCGGGGAGGGAAAATCCTTGCTCCTAAAGCAGCAAGTACATCACATCAAACATGACTATGTTAAATACTAAAATGTTCAAAGTACAAGCGAGATAGATAAAGGCTTTGATGGGAAGTGGATATTTCCCAGGGACATTACAAGCAATAATCCAGATGTTATGGTGTAATGCAATGAGTGTCCATGGATAGATGGGGAGCTCAAGCCAAGCAGCGCCTGCTGTAGGCCTTAGCCCTCCACTCCCATGCTGTTATGCCATATGGAAGCAATCTCCAGGCCCCCTTAATAGCCAGCTTTGGATTCCATTTTCACAGGGCTCATAGAGCTAAGTGGAGCTGTTTTATGGACAAGTTAGATAGAAGCCTTTCCAAGATAAACATCCAATTCGAAATTAGGACATACCAAGCTGCAAAATTATTTTAGGGCATATTTCATGGAAGCACTGCCATTTTTCTAAGGCGATTGCCAGACTGTAGAATGCCCTTTGATCCCTTGTGGACATTACTCCCTTTTTTATAAAAAGGATTTTGAAATAGTTGCAGTGTTTAGGGAGGAATATATCTGCTGGGACTTTGAAGTATGTCCATGGGAACAGTCATGCTTTAGCTTTTTGGCCCAAAAGACGAACTTTAAAAAAAAAAAAAAAAGAGAGAAAAGAAATTACATTGCAGCTGGATTTATGAATCAAAATCTCGTTTTCTTTTTAAAGGTAGGAATTTTTACCCATTGCGCCAGGAAAGCCAAATGGGGTGTTTAAATAGAAGTGTATTAATATGCTTGTGGGATTCAGAGTTTGGTATTTTAACCAGTAAAAAGCAAGTAAAAAATTTGTGAGTTCACCACCTATGATTTAAGAATTTTGTTGCCGGGTAATTGATCCATAAAAAGTAATCTTCAGACATCAGGTGCTTTTGCAATAGTTTTATTTAGCAACAACATTTCTTACTTGCTTTTAAAGCTAACACGTCCTGTTTTAAAGTGACTTGTGAAATCTTCTCCTCCGTCTTGCTCCCACCTGTATATGACATGATTGAAGCTCCAAAGTGTGGCGAGTTAAAAGTTGCTTCACGAGAATAAAATATGGCAGGATTTTTACTGCGAGGAGAAAAGTATAGCCTTGAGTTTTAATGTTTCCAGCTCACTCCCCCCAAATAAAGGCCTATTTAATCATCCTCTGTCCAATAAAATATTGCCAGTTAGCAAACTGTTAGCGCAGCCGTGCTATGTAAGATGAAGCTGCGAAGGTAACAAATGTGGCTACCAGGTAACCATAACTCCAGATAAAGAGCCTGGTGGTGTCAGTGTTTTTTCAGCAGGCATCAGTATTTTTGATTCGTGGGCTCAGTTTCTGGAAGCAGGAGCAGCAAAGGCAGCAGGCAAAGAGCTAACGCAGGCGGCGGGCGGTTGAGTGATGGAGGACGTGGAAGATGCGTGTTCAGCCTTTCACCTGGCCATAGGCTTTATGATCGTGGGTTGTCTCCCCAGAAAGGACAGACCTGCATTTTATGGATGTAGCTAGAGACATTTTTAGAGTTTACTTTAGTTCCTCCCTTGTTCCATCTCCCCATCACTCTCCTGTGTCTTTCCCTGAGCCAAGGTAACAGATTGCTCTCAATGCTCAAGGTCTGCTCTTGCCAGAGCTCAGCCAGGTTAGCTGAAGTCAACTTTCATGGTGGTTTAAGGTAACCCTTCTGATTTGACTGTGGTGCTGAGCCCTATCCCTTCACAAGGCCGGCCGTAGTACAGTCAGAAAATCCGCAGCATCCTACTGCCCTCCATTGTCTGCTTACTCTTGGGGAATCACGGCACCTTCCTTGCTCCTGGTGATTTTGTATCACACTTAACTTGAACATAAGGACGTGTTTGGGTCTGTAAACATTTTCTGTTGCTGACTTGCTTTTCAGTCGAGTTTCATGCGGAGCATGCGACTCTCTGAGTCTTTGCGCAAGAACCAGTTGTGGAACGGGCTGGTCACCATCACACTCTTGGAGGGGAAGAACATGCCTGGAGGGGGCTTGGCAGAGATTTTTATTCTCCTCAAACTGGGAGATCAAAGATACAAGAGCAAGGTAAGTATTAAGGATTTCCTTAAGTTTGCTGAAGCCAGTAAGGCACTTGGTGTTTTAGTGGTGTTGGTGCCTCAGATGGAACTATCCTTGATACTCTTTTATATAAGTGAGATCAAAACCAGCAGACCAGATCAGAAAATGTTTTGCTAATGTGCTTTACATGCTGATAGAGAAAGAGGAAGTTAGGATTATTGTGTGTATCTGTGTTTTGTGCATTTAACATACTCATCATGTTGATAGATGTTTGACATCAGTATGAAATGCAGCTACACACACCTCACATGAATTTTGTTCTTTGCCAGTAGAGAAGTTGGGTTTACAATGTTATGTCTGTTGGAAAAGCAGACCTGAAATGATTCCCAGTGCAGGGAAATTATTTTTTTTCTTTTTTTTAAAGCACCTTGCTTGAAAAATGTGTTACATGTAGCAGGAGCCCCTCACCCCGAACAGACAGAGTACTCCATGGTCTTGATTTTAATTTTTGTTGTTCTAGGCTGTGTTAACTTGTACCCAGTATTGTTTCACAGGAATCTAAAAAATGAATGGAGTTCTCAAAGATACACATTTCACCTCCAGTGTCTAATAATGAGAGAGGCTGTAGTTAAAATAATATTCTGTTGAGAAAGCAAGAGGTCTGCATGTCATGAACTGGAAGTACAGAGGAGGAGGAAACAAACCTCCTCCTGTACAAAACGTACAGAGAAAGTTCACAGAACATAATGTTCGGATGTAGACACATCTGAAACCTGCACTCTGTCCCCCACATCAGACCTCAAACCAAGGTCAATGTTTTTTATTTGGAAAAGTAGTTTTGAAAAATAGCAATTGCGTTAGTTATTTTAGAATAAATGTGTGTTATTCCTGTTACGATCCCTTTTTGTGCTACTCTGTAATGGTCCATAGCCCATGTTGTGAATCTGCAAGGATGTGCTGTTTGCAGTCACAGAAAATTAAGAACTTTAAAATGGGTAGTCAAGTACAATGTTGCCTGTAGTGAGTTAATGACTTAGTATTTCTGTCTGGGGTCCAGCAAAAGTTGGGGGCCAATTCCTTTACACCCTAAGACTTCAAATTGGCAGTGCTTCATGTTCTTTCCTGGAGTTTATTCAAATTAAGAAGTATGGTCTCTCATGGTTCAGAAAAGCAGACAAGGTGGGAGAAATCTCAGTCATCATCCAGCTAATCCTGTCTCCTGTTCTCCCAGTGGCCATACTGATGTTGACAGTGGGCAGTGTAGTGTGACATGAAGTGCAAGCTATTTAAGTCCCAGTCCGGTTAATACTCAGAGTAACCTGAACACATGAGCACTCTTGCTGAACTCAGAGGCACAATTTACAGATATCAAGTTATCTGGGTATTAAAAATTTCAAATCTGCTCCTTCTTTGCCTGTATCTTACACAAAAGGTTAAAAAATACTGGGTTGGGTTCCTTAATTCATTCAAACCTGTTTCCAGGTGATTTTCCTCAGAAGGGTTATTCTTGGTTTCTTCTGGTGTGTGATGTTGGATGATGACCACAGTCTGCTGGAAGTGGAGTTGGTGGGTCCACCCCGTGTGTCAGAATTTCTCCAACCATTCATTCACATCACAATTGCATATTTGTTATTGAGAGAGAGGAAAGAAAGTATTTAGGAAGATGAGACTCTGTGTGATGGGCTGGGGACCTTTGGTTGGAAAGACCTTAGTACTTGATGTTCTCACATCCAGCCTTGTTCTGTAGAAGAATTGATATGTGCTTTACTGTGGAAATAAGTACTGTTTAAGAAAAGTAAATATTATAACTGCATGTTTTCTAGACACTGTGTAAGAGTGCAAATCCTCAATGGAGGGAACAGTTTGATTTTCACTACTTCTCTGACAGGAAGGATATGTTGGACATTGAGGTCTGGAGAAAGGATAACAAAAAGCACGAGGAGCTTTTGGGAACGTAAGTTGGGTTTGGTTTAGATTTTTTTTGTGGGGGTCGGGTGGGGTAAGTATGAAAAATAGTGTGATTTTGATTATTATTTTTTTAAACTGGTCAATTTATTTTTATTCCCAGCATCGTAATATATTATTTTCTCCTTATTCTGGTCATGTCCAGGTTATGTTTACATTATGTTTATTAAACCCTGTTAATGGGTAATTGATTAGCCACAGCCTGGATGCAGAGACACTGAAGCTGCCTCTAAAACCCAAAATATTGTGGGAACTCAGTGGCAGCTGTTTCTGGAGAGCCAGTGGCATCAGGGAGGCAGGATTTGTCTGTATTTGTATGGTGATATTGCTCCAGATCCTCATGGTGACAGCCCAAGGAACTTTGTGCTCCTTTTGAGACACTGGTATCCCTTTTTTCTGTTTGCACTTTGATGCTGTGTTCTTGTAGTTCTTGTAAACTAATGTTTACATATGGGACTTGTTACCTGGGTTTGCTTTATTTGGGTAATCTCCCCCCTCCATTGCCACAGAGGACTGATCTCTGTGGCTTTGGGGCTCCACACTCCTGCACAAGCATATTTTGTTTAAAGCGTCATTTTTTGGGGACGGCCTCACTGGTGATTCATCCATCTCCTGAGTGCTACCAGATCTTGTCCCACTGCATTATTCCAGTACCTGTAGGGAGCCTACGAGAAAGATAGAGAGACTATTTACAAGGGCATGTATTGAGAGGAAAAGGGGGAGTGGGTTCAAACTGACAGAGTGTAGGTTTAGATTAGGTACTAGGAACAAATTTTGCACTGTGACAGTTGTGAGGCACTGGAACAACTTGTTAGAGGAGCTGTGGATGCCCCATCCCTGGAAGTGTTCAAGGCCAGGTTGGATGGGGCTTGGAGCAACCTGGTCTAGTGGAAGGTGTCCCTGCCCATGGCAGTGTGCTGGAATGGGATGATCTTTAAGGTCTCTTCCAACCCAAACCATTCTGTGATTCTATGATACCTTCAAATTCTCAAATACTGGTCTTATGCCACATTGGCAGATGAAACTTTTTGTAGAGATCGCTGTCAACCTTTAATTTTGTAAAGTGATTAGAATGTTTTCTACTCTTACATAAGAATTTGATGGTTCTTATGAGTCCCTTCCAACTTGAAATCTTCTAGATTCTGTAATTCCATTCCACTCTATCTTAGTTTGTACATTGCTGTTTTCCTACTAGTAACTCTACCTTCTTCCTTCTTTTGGCTTGCAGCATTGTCATACTCCCCAAACTCCATCTGTTGGGTACATCCAGCAGCATCAAGAGCCATTTACCTTCTGGAGCCCCTCTTGGGTCTGCCCATCCTTATCTGCTTGCAGGATCATTGCCACAGCCTCTAAATTTCTTGGGGGCTGGGATCCTGCCTGTAGTTGTTTGCTGTTCTCACCTGGCCAAGGTTTCACAACTTGCTGACTAAATAACAGTAACTCATAAGAACATTCTCTTACTTTAAGCATTCAAATAGTTTGAAACTATTCACTGAGAAGAACAATGCCCTTTGGCTCTACAAATGTTTGTGGTTTTGCAGAGCAGGAAATGCTTTCTGGCTGAGTGCTGTTGCTCATCACATGGAGAAGTGGCTGAAGATGAATCTGTTCCTTCCATTCTCACAGTTACTTCCATTACTCTGATATTCTGTTTAGAGTTAAGAAATGAAGCAGTGGTTGCAGCTTGCCTCAGCTCAGTCTCCCTGATGCCAGAGAAATTCTTCCTTAGGTTTCTCCCCCCTTTTTTATTTTTTTTTCTACTGGTTTCTGGCAGGTGATGTTTAGTGTGGCAAAAACTATCAGCAAAATGCTTATTCTGTTCAGTATTGGTGAAGTCTGTGTGTGGCAGATTCACCTTAAAGTAAAGGTAAATCTTCCAGGTAAATCCCTGGCAGTGTTCAAGACCGGGTTGGATGGGGCCCTGAGCAACCTTGTCTATAAGAAGGTGCCCCTTCTGTGGCAGGGTGGTTGGAACAAGATCATCTTTAAGATCCCTTCCAACCCAAAAAATTCTGTGATTCTATGTTGAAATTTATTTTTGATGTCTATGTGAAGAGAAAAATTTTGCTGTTCTTAAGTGCAATAAATTGGCTGTAGCATCAAAACAGGAAAGAAAATATACTAGTTTTTGAAAAGCAATTGTAAAAAATAGGTAAACACCAAGTGCATAATAATAAGTCTTTTTTTTACTGTGTAGAATAATATAATATTTTATGAAGGGTTCAAATACGGTCTAATCTGGAAAAGGATTCTTTTGGAAAAACAGCATTATGAGGTGCCATGTATCTCCATGATTTCCAAGTTGAGTTTTGAGATTTCTGGATTTCACAACATCATTGTAAGAAAGATTCTTTAGTAAAATATTTGTGGGTTATATTTGGTCATAGCACATGCCAGTACAACCAACTGCTCTCAAATAATTTGCATGGTTTTAAGTAAAAGGCAAAATTTTCTGGATCTGAATTAATAATTTTGTGGTCAATTTGTGAATAGACTTAGAATTCATTGTGCTCCCCCTCCAGCCTGTTCAGCCTAGAACTGTGTTGGCTAGACCTTTTTAATATATGTATATTTTTAATATTTAAATGAAGTTGGAGATGCTCAAAGTGGAGTCAAACCTGTTAATCCAGGCCTCAGAACTTTTGTGGCTTAAAGACTCCTGTGAATTCCTTTATACCCAGGATTTCATGTAGGGATGGATGCCTTACAACCCTGGAACAGGGCTCCTCTCCCAGGCATGATTTGGTTTCAAGGTGAAAATGTTATTCTTGAAATAGGACTTCGTGTGTCTCTGGAGACTACGGAGCGTGTAGAATAAGGAATGCCTTGGACCTCTGGTGCTAAACACTAACACCTGGGGTGTTTGTCTGCTGCTGAATCGGTGAGGAAGCATTTCATGCCACCCTTCTATCACAGAACAAACCCTCACTGTCAGTGCCCATCACAAACTAAATTATTACATTCCACCTACCTGCAGTCTCCTTAGCTTTTCAGCTGGGTCCAATTGCTCTTCCTTGCTTAAAATCCTGCAGCCTTGAGTGGTTCAGCTGCAGGGTCTGACACTGAGGAGTGGCTGCATTTTGGCGCTGGATGAAATAATCCCTTTATTTAGTCTGCACAGGACTGTTGGTAACATTTATTGAGTGCTTTTTGTGTCCTTTGGGATAAGAGGCATGCTATAAACAGGAGACGATGTTAATGTATATTAATAAACAAAGGTGTTAACGTGTGCAGAATTTGTCCAGGCAGAGTTAAATTGTTTATGCTAGGGTTTTAGAGAGTGTTTGTCCATTAAGGGACATGGTTTAAAAAAGAGATGCTGCAGAATGTTGAAGGGTTTTCCTTCACATACTTACCTCAAGGAAGAGATTTTACAAAAACTGCTAGACTTAAGACCATAAGCTCTGAAACTGGAGTGCATCCAATATCTTTGTGATGAATGCCTCCAGGAAACTGTGTCTTTGCAACAAGAAACAAGCCTTATTTTAAAGGCCTTGATGTTGGGATGGAGCAGAAAAATCTACTATGCCTGTGCCCAGACCTTTAATTTAAATTTCACCAGGTTATAGGATGAATCAGACAACAAAAAATTATCGTTAGAATGAGTCAGAATAAGACCTTATTAATTGTCTCCCTGACACCTGTGGCATTTGAAATTCCTTTTCAAATATTAATCATAGATGCATCTTGCTGTACCCTGTGGTAATGATTCTGACCTCTTTTGTGAAGGCTTTTCTAGAATTGTGCACAGGGTAGTAAGAGGCTAAGCTCAGCACCTTTCACTAAAATTTTAATATTTGATTCCAAAATTTGCTGTGTAGTGTTTTCAAGTAATATTTCTCTGCAAAATGAATAAAAAAGGGGGGAAAAGTAGCTACAGATGAGGGCTGCAAGTCAAAAGGATAGCTTTAAATGAAAACTAAAGCTGTGGTGTAATCCTCTACAGGACTAGAGGTTAATGTAGAGGTGCAGACCTCAATATTGATCAAGAGAAGGAAGGAAAGCATTTAATTAATGTGGTTAAAAAAAAAAAAAAAAGTGTTACATTTGTGTGCACAATGCACTCAACTTACATAACTGCATCCCCTATAGATCATGCATACAGCCACGTGTGTCTGAAAGATGATACTTGAATTTAATATGTAATGCAGCAAAAGATGACCACAAGCGGAGCTATTCTGTTCTGAGGTAGGATTACTATGGTGAGAATTTAACTTGGGAGATCATTTGCCTCACATAAAATACAAATAATCTGAGAGCTTTGCCCTTTGCATTCAAATCAGACAACTTTTAAGCAAAAAGTGGATTACCTCCATTAGTTTTATTCTGTGCCCATCATGATAGTCTCTTTCCGCTTTCCTCTGAAATAATTATCTGTAATAAGGTCTTGCAGATAGAAAGCTGAGAAAGAAGGAAAGGAATAGTTTCTGTTTCAGGAGGATGAGGGAAGTAGTTTGGAAATCATTAGACTCGTTTTAATAGTGTAGAGGCATTTGTGTGGAAACTGCTGAATTTATATAGTAAATTGAATGTCTAATTGTTTTACCAAGCTGCATTCTTTTCAGTCTGATCAATTATGTTGTATAACCTAAATGAAACAGATTCTTTTTTGTTTTCTTAAGCCTTTTGCCATTTGCAAGTGCAAATGTGGATTTTCTTTTCAGTTCCTCACAAGAAAATACAGACTGAATTTTGCTTTCTCTCACCTTGAGTGAACACAGATGTTTTAAGGAAGTTAGTTTGCACAGAAATCAGACATGATTTGAGGAAGAAATGCTTATACACCATCTCCTGCTGTTCTCCCACCCACATGTGCATCCCTTCTACCCCCACGTCCTTATACTGCATCTTTTCTTTGAACTTGGGCTATTCAAATTCTTTTACTAAGAGAAACAATTCCAATATGTCAAAACAAGCTAGAATTATATTTAACTTTGCCTTCGAGATATGAGAGATTTCTGAGGTTATCTATTGGTAGGAGATGCACCATTGTCTGAACAAGTTGTCTTTTTTCTCTTACGCCATGGAAAGTTTTTAACATGAAAAACAATTGCAGCTTTTCCCAGTTGTGGACTGTGTTGAGTGGGTGGTGTATGAAATGCTGATGTGGGAGACATGGCCTCTATTGCCAGCTGAACCACAGACCAGCTGGGAGACCTTGAGATTTCCCCTCTCCTTCCTTCAGTTTCTTCATCTGAAAAAAAAAAAATAAACCCAAACCCCAAGGTAACGATACATTCCCCCTTTTGTGCTGATACCCAGAGTATCAGTGAAACTGCTGCGGTCTGAGGTGCAGCGACGTTAATGCAGCCAAGGTGATGTTGACCTCCAGTGGGGAAGTGATAAGGTCTTTTTCTCGAATAAAAATAAGGTCTTTCTCTCTCTCTTTGTTGTTGTTTTGTTTTCCTTTCTGCTGTAACTTTTCCTGTCACATCTTTCTGAGGAGTCTAGGCGTAGCAATGAGTTTAAAACGCAACCTCTCACACTTGGAAATGGTGTTGAGAGGCAGCCTACGCGCCGAGCCGTCTTGGTACTCTGCCTGGTTTATTTTCTTTCTCTTTCAAAGCACTTGAAAGCAGTTAATAAGGGTAAACTCGAAACCTGTTGTACATCCAGTGCAGTGTACAGCAAAGAGCACACTTAAGGCAAAGTCATTCCTGTTGATTGTGGTCAGAGGAAGCCTAAAGAGTCATGTTTTAATACACGGCGCTACTGGATGACTTTCAAACTCATCAGAGCAATGGCTTTTACTTCATAACACTGTTTCTTGGGTTTTCAGGCTGAAATGTTTTGAGATTTTTATTTTTTTTTTTCACCCCCTTTAGCATTCACAGAAAATAGGCTGTTAAGAAGCGGAAAGCATGCAATTTATAGCAGATGGGTATAAACTGCTCCAGCTCTACTACTGGAATGGGATCAATCAGGAACACTACATGCACCATTTACCCAGAAGAAACCCACCTGGGGGAGCCCTGTGGAATTTTAGCCTATTAAGACAACACCTTAACAAGTTTAGTTTAAATAAAAACTTGTCGGCAGGCATTAAGCGGAGCAAAAGCTCTCGCTCTCCATCATCCGCTCGCCGTCGCTTTGAGAAATGTGACTCCTCTTGCAGGGTGGCAACAAACCTCCTCCTTCCTAAATTTTTTTTTTTCCCTTTTTTTTTTTTTTTTTCCCTTTTTCATCCCTAACTTTTGTTCAGCCTGTCCTTAAAAGCCAGGCCCCACAGAGGTTCAAAAAAGTTCCACTCCATTTACTGGACTTCTAAATAGAAGGCATTTAGCCGAACCAAGTGATTAGGCTTTTCGTTGCGTTTAACCGCTCCCTTCGCGGATAACTGGCTGCCTGGTGATCTCTCTGCTTTAGCCCATACCCATCTTCTATTATTGTCTCTTTATGAATGTCTTCCCTTTACCTTCCTTATTTTTATTTTTGGGGGAAGTATCAGGTTAATGATACATATTGCGTGCAGGGAGTGGGTGGGGGGGAAACTTTTAAGACAGTCCTTCCCTTTGGGAAATGGTACGCTGAAAATGTAGCTCTAGTAAGGCTTGTAAAAGAGATTGGGGCATACAGTATAATGTAGCATAAAATGGAGTATGTGACTTTAAAGAAACTAGTCTATTTTAGGCTAATGTTTTAAATTTTGCGTTTGCCCCTTTTCTTTTCCCTCAGGTGAAATAAAATTGTGTTTCAAATCCATCACAAAACACTGGGGGATTTTAGAGGGGAAGTGAGGCAGGCCAGAGTTAAGTTTTCGTCCTTTGCTTGCAAGCCCAAACCTTTTACCTCTCCTTATCAGTAGACAGATCAGAAAGCAAAACTTGAGATTAAGTGTGATAGAAACTGGCTGATTGGTTTCCCATGTTTAATTTTGGGATTTTTTTGGCATTCTTTTCATCCTGAACAAGCAGTAAGTTTTGGTGCCTGCTTGCTACTGAAATCAACATGAATGTTGCTTCATAATTTATTTTTTTTCCCCATCTCCTTTTGCTTGTTAACCCTTGGCAATGTTGTTCTAGGTGCCAAGTTGACATTACTGCCCTGCCCATGAAGCAGACCAATCGCCTAGAGCTGCCTCTGGAAAAACACCCAGGGTCCCTGCTAATGCTGATTGCTGTTGCCCCATGTACAGGAGTATCTATCTCTGATCTGTGTGTCTGTCCTTTGGGAGACCCCATCGAAAGGCAACAGATTTCCCGGCGCTATGTGAGTTTGTGTTTATTTTTTTGTTGTTGTTGTTGGTTTTTTCTCTCCCACAGTTTTGAAAGTAGTCAAAATCGCAGGGAAAAAATAAATTCTCCAGTCATAATAACATGTCTCCTACCAAAGAAAACTATTATGTGGTAGAGTTTTTACATTTAGAATGACAAGGAGATTGGCAGAGTAGATAGACCCAAGCAATTTGGCTGTTTGTATTTGTTGAGTTTTAAACCAATGCTTTTCTTTGCAAATATGAATTGTATTAGGAGATTATCATGCAGAATGAGAGAGATCATAATATACTCAGCTTTTTTTCCTCCTTTGGGGAGGTTATTTTCTGGACTTTGAACTGTTGGAAGATAAAGCTATATGATGTCTTCCATGTCCTCAAAATCTGGCCAAGAAGGAATAAGTGTATCTCAGTGTGCCAGGTGAGGTTCAGACTGGATATTAGGAAACCAAAAGGATTGTCAGGCATAGGAACAGGCTGCTCAGGGAAGTGGTTGAGTCATCAGTGCTGGAAGTATTTAAGAGATGTGTAGATGTGGTTTAGTGGTGGGCTTGGCAGTGCTGTGTTAATGGTTGGACTCAATAATCTCAGAGCTTATTTCCAATGTAATTGGTTCTATGATAAGTTATTTAGTGGTTCAATAGTTTCTGTTTCTTACTGAATTACAAACAAAACATATCTTTATGCTTTCCTCCTTGCAGTGCATAAAGAATTCCTTTCGGGACATAAAGGACATTGGCTTCTTACAAGTCAAAGTTTTAAAGGCAGTGGACCTGTTGGCAGCAGATTTTTCAGGTATTTGATTTTTGTTTTGTGGCATATGATGCTATAATATATTGCAAGTGATAGTTAGACTTTGTGCAGTACTGTCAGTGGATCAAGGAAAAGTAAATCTTCCCATCACTTCTCCAGCTGTGAAATCTGCCTTGGGGAACTGAGATATCAAATGATTTTGAATGCCAAAAGTATGTGGGAAGGTCCAGTGGATGGAGATCTTAATTTCCCTTTAGATCTGAGCAGTATGACAGATACCTTTACAACAGCACATCATGCTAAGTGTTTTCTCCAGCAGGAATATGTAAAATAAGTGTTGATACAAAGTGATGGTGCCTGCAAAGCACCTGCAAAGCAAAGCCTCTCCATCTTTTATCAGGTGTCTTGTGAGTTTGGAGCAAAACTGAAAGATTTTGGGGGTGTCTGACATGGTGCTGGGTGTGTGGGTTTGGGTGATGCTGCAGGCTGTCACCTGAAAAAGAAAGCTTGTCAGCAGTGGGGGTGTGAGTGTGATGGTTTCTCTCACAGCTTATATGAGGCTTCAATTTGGAATGACCCTTGTGGTGCTCTTACTCCACAAAAAGGATGGATTTTCCACTGAGCTGTACCTCAACTTGTGACTGGTCCTGACAGCAATGGACACTAACACCTTTTAAAACCACAACTTTATATTGTCTCTCCAGGGAAGGTCTACGGGATTGATACTTCTCTGTAGTGACTGCCTGGATATTATTATTTTTATTATCAACTTCTCCAGGATTCTGGAGACCTTTTAATTCCCCTCTGTATCTCTCAGCAGCTCATAATTCACAGACACAGCATTGTGTGTTGTATATTTGCTGACACAGTCATTTTTTTAAGATAACTTGTTGATAAAGGCAGATGCTAGAGAGAAGACACTCTTGCCCCGTTCCCTCGTATTTGTGAAGGAATTGTTACATAAGAGAACATTGCTCCTAAAATAAGGAGCAAAGCAGAAAGCCCACAATTAATCATGGTACTATGTCAGGGCTATTTTCAATTCACTACTTAATCCTGAAGTGGAAAAAAAGGTTAGTGCAGAGAGCAGTACTTTGAGGAAATGAAGAACTTAATTTGAGAACAAACAGAAAACCTGCCAGTAATGAGAGGAAACTTGCAAAGAAATCCATTTCTAAATTGACATAATGTGTATGTCCATATATTAGTAGTGTAACTGCACCTTACTGACTAATTTAATAAGTGTAGCACAGCAAAGCAGAACCTTTGGCACATGGCAAGGCTGGGGCTATCTAGAAATATATGAGATTTTAATATAGCGAGTGGTCATGGAAAGAGCTGAGCCCGGAAGGTTATTTACCCTTTGGAAAACTTTGCTGATGCTAAAGCAGTTTCATCAGTGATGGATTTGGCCCCCTTTCCCTCAGTACTTAAACAGGAGCATGTGGGTGGATAATGAACATTGGAAGAGACACGCAGGTTCTTGATTCTGCAATTCAAAGACTTTTCATACAGAGTATGTGACACACATTCCTTGTGCATAGCACAGAATGAAATTCTGCTTAAGTAAAAGGTTACTCAGTCTGTCATTATATTCAAAATAACCCAGGCTTTGAGCCTGATTCATGAAGCAAATGACAAATTGTTTTTCAATGGCAGTGCTGAAAATATCCTAGTATTATGCTGTAATAGACCCACCAAATTGCAAAAGGATGCAGCCATTTTAGGTAAAAATAGCATAATTTCTGATCGTGAAATGAGAGACATAAAGATTAATTATCTGTTCTGAGCCATTCATAAATGATTAGTGCAGCAATTATGGGCTTCCATAATAGAGCCCTCCTAGAGCAGTGCCATATTTCCTGCATTGCCAAGGAGACTGCTCAGATTTATTGTTATTGATAAAAGTAAATTCAAAGTCCAGCTAAAAATCTGATAAAGGGAAAATGGAAGAGACAATCACAGGTACAAAGATTTCCAAGGGTTAATAGAGAAGCAGTGTGAGCAGTGTTCCCTCCCTGTCCTGTCCCATAATCTTACGTCCATGAACTTCTGCAGGCCAGTCATGTGATGATGAGTGTAATGCCACCTTAAACCTTATTCCCATAGTAAAGACTGGATTTTGGTGTCATTGGGATTTCTGTTGTCAGTTGCTTGTATGTTGGCATTATAGATTTTAATTGCAAGTTTTCAGCCTGCTATAATAATAGCAATTAGAAAGCACAGAGTATCTGCTTTGGTTTTGAACAGTGTTTTGAAAATCCATATTTTATTGTTCAACATAAATGTCAGGCTAGTTTCCACACAGCTGCATCATATATGTAGAAGCTCTTCAGCCACAGCTAGCCCAGTTTGAGCCTTCCATACTCTTATATTCCTAGATAATAGTTTTGTTGACGTGGAAATGACTTTTTCTGCTTTGTTGGATGTTTTCTGTGTACGCATGAGAGTTCTTCTCAAACACTGCATTTGCTCACTGACCAAAAAATAGCATTCAGAATACCAAATTATACAGTGGGATTGTTTTTGGCATATACCAGTTTGCATTTCAAGCAGTTTCTCTGAAAGGCTACATGCATTTTCCACACTTAGCAGGGAATGGGCATGTAAGCTGAAAAGGAGAAGACAAATAGATTCCAGTGATACACATGGTCTTTAAACTTTACCAATATCGACTAGTTAATACCCACTGTTTACATACTGGAAAGATTCTTGTTTAGTTTTTAAACTTCTCAGAGTAAGACCCCTAAGAACTCTGCATTAATAATACCAAAAATAAGGATTAGGGAAAAGACAGCTTTTGCTTAAATATCTTGTTTGTCTGCTATCTAAATCCCTGCATTGCTGACATATTTAGTTGCCTACATAGAAGTTAGACCGGGGTGTCTGTGGTTGAGCTGTACACGAGCGCTGGAGATGAGATTAAGTGAGATACTGAGCCAGACATGCTGATAAGGGGCATTGTGTTCATGATGGAAACTGCTGAGCTGCAATAAGTTGGGAAAGCTACAGATTCATGTAATGTGAGCTGTCAAAAAATACATTAGCAGACATGCCTTCACCATAATAGGTTCCATGTTGACATCCTTCTTTTGAGAGGAGGTTGGATTTTTTTTGTTGTTTTCTGGGGGTTTGCTCTGTTTGTTTGCTGTAGGTATGATATGTGGTTTGTGTGTGGACTCTCCACTTGATGTTGGGTTTTGTTTAAACTGTGGCACGGTGTAGAGTCTTCACAGCTTCTGGGACTTGCTCACAGGGAACTAATTGAAGAAATGCTGCTGGTTCAGTCGGCGCCGTGCTTCTTTTCTCTTGGTGCGGATACTTAATCCTGTAATCAACTGAAGGAGACCACAAGCTCTAAGCAGAGGATAAAACAGAGTGTAACTGCAGCACTAATGATTCTCTGGGTCGGAACGATGGTACTGCTTTCATAATGTCATCTGAGTAATTGTCAGCATGAACAGATTTTTCTTGCTGCAGAGACTTAGAGATGATTCACTGTAAGTCTCAGATTTCAGGTGTTAGCATGAAGCCCCCTGAATGAGTTACAAGGTAAGTATTAGAGTTTCCGGAACTGGGGGTGAATCAGGGATACTGTTTATTTAACAAGTCATTCCAGCAGAACGAGGCGCTTTGCAGTTGTCTTAATGGATCTAATTTTATTTGACCAATCACTTCCTCAGCCCTACTGCAACGAAAGACTCTGCATGCTAAATACCAGAACAGTTCCACCTAATTTTTCTTCTCTCTTTTTCTTTTTTTTTTTTTTTTTTTTTTTAAACCTATCTGATCTTTCCTTAGGCAAAAGTGATCCTTTCTGTGTATTAGAGCTGGGAAACGACATGCTTCAAACACACACTGTTTACAAGAACCTCAATCCAGAGTGGAACAAAGTTTTCACATTGTAAGTGGATTGCTTTTGAAACCATGCTTGCAACTCCAGTTAGCAGCTTAACTAGAAAAGCTATTGACTTTGGGAAAATACAAAGGTCAAGTTTAAGATATGTCATTTTTCTTCAGAGTCAGAGAGGATGTTGGAGAAATCTCAAATATAACTTAATTAAAGCCTTTTGCCTTTTACTAGTTCTTGCATGGAGTTTATTAATAGAAGTCATTAAAAGAAAAATTACTGTGGTATTTATAGGAAGAATCATGACTAGACATAATGGAGTCATAGCTGGATCCAAGAGATAATGTAGCAGAAAGCTGAGACCAGATACTCAAGCCTACATTTTCCGTATATTAAAATAAAATATGTTTCATTGAACCCTGGTGGAATCCTTGGTGAATGTGAAGTAAGTAGAAAATTGGAGCTCATGTTGTTTTTGGTAAATCCTCTGAATTTAAACTGGTCAAACACACTTCAAATTAGAAGCTTAATTTTTTATGGAAATCAAAGTATTCTTTTTTCTTTTGGTGACTTTATTAATAGCAAAACTTACAATTTAGGTATTGCTTTAAATCAGCACAATTTTTTAATCTTACTTTATGCTGACAAAGATTTTTGTCAATAAGTGAATGAGATATATGTTTCCAAGACTGTTACAGTTTGTGCAAGGAAAGCAACCACAAGGGCTGGCGATGGAGCATTTATGACATTTGCATCTGTCCACTGGTAGAACAGTTTGAGAATGATGAACTTCTTGCAAAAGCAACATTCATAAATATTAGGCTGGATGAGAACACAGTAAAAAGTATCTGATCTGTTTTATAGAAATACCTTGCTGGGTTTCTGTTTAATTCCTGGGTGCAGCTGAGAGCTTGTCTCTTGGAGTCCGTTCTCTAACTTTGTTTTCAAGAAGCTTCCTCTCATCACTGTTTTTTCTGAGATTGTGCCAGCAGATGAGTCTTGTCGGATGTTCAGCCAGCAAAATAAATCCAATAACATTCCAAATTTATTTTATTAAAAAGGAAGGTTTGTGTCTATACTTCCTGTGGGCCTCAGGAATGTCATGTACAGACTATCTCTGTCTTACGAATGTTTCATGGATAATCCAAGCACCAAAACTGCAGAGGCAGTGAGGCACCTCCATTTAAAAAAAAATAAAATTAAGCACCTTAAAAGCTATTGATATTTTAGATTTATTTTGGAGCAATGTCAATTGTTTTGTGTGGTGAGTCCGTTTCAACTGGAGCATTCAAAGCCACCAGAAAGCCTTTCCCGTCGTATTCAGACTTTGTGCAACACACTTACCTGTGTGTGTCACTGTGCAGTTTTAATGCAGTGAAGCCTGGGTTTGAATTCAGCCCTTGACCTCTCCCACTCCCCAGCTTTCTCTGTTGGAGAGCCGAGTTTTACATTGATAGCATTGCCAATGCACAAAAAAAAAGTGTCACTGTCTGGTAGTGTTTCCACTTAGTTGTGGGACTGAAACATGAGGGGAAAGCTTGGGGAATACCCATCATTTGATTCATTTTGGGGGGAATTTAATTAAATTCTAGTTTTATACTCTAAGGTAATACAAACTTAATTAGTAATACAGAATTCTCAGATCTTTGTGGAGGAAACTGTGTGCATGTATGCTATTTTTTTATGCGTCTGTGCTTCTTTGTTGCAGCCCTATTAAAGATATTCACGATGTTCTGGAAGTGACAGTGTTTGATGAAGATGGAGATAAACCCCCTGATTTTCTTGGAAAAGTTGCCATCCCTTTGCTGTCTGTAAGTTACCTTTACCACATGTGTCATTCAAACATTGATGGTTTTGCTGGGAACAAGTTGCATGTCTTTTCCCCATGGCACAAAGCAAAATAGTTTTAGAGATAAACAGGTTTTGTGATCTGTACGTGCCTTAGTTGGCAGTGTTTATAGTTCTCCTTAGTGTAACGAGCATTGTCAACCCATTTTAGTACAAATTTGTTTGATTGGGAAGAAAATTGCAGAAATGCCTGTACTTCATCAGCACTGTAAGCCGTGTAGGTCTGAAAACATAATCGAGTTGTTCCGTATGTTTCCACACCATCTTCTGAAGGTAACATTTTAAGCATGTCTTTGTTCCGTCTTGCTTCTTTTTACTCCATGAAAGTAATTGCACATCACGGTAGGATTGACTAGAGATAGCTGTTGTTACTGGCACAGCTGAATAAAATTACCTAAAAGGGGTGTTTTCCACTCCATAGTGCTTTTAAAGACTGGTGGCTTTTGTTCTGTAAACAAATATGTGCGGAGTGAGCGCTACCATGGGAGTATAAAATCAAAACTGGAAACAAAGAGAGCTCATGGGAAAGTGGTTGCTCTGGAGATTAAGGAGAGTTGAAGCTTTTTTCAGAAATAGCCAAAAAAGGCCAGGCTAAAGAGAGTGGAACATGAAAGGGTCATTAAAAGACTTTAATAGAGAAATGGGGCGAAAGCAGCTTTGTGTTTGGTAAGACTGATTTAATTTTGAAACAAGGCTGGTAATAATAATGAGTAAACCGGATCAAGAGGATGTAAACAGCTCCATGTGTATGTGCAGTGTCACAGAAGATTCTGATAGTTTTTACAGTAACATTTAGGAAGAACTTTCTATGCTGTGACTTACTAAATCAATTAGTAGACGAGGCTTGAGACATCATGGGACTCTTGTGTCATATTAGTCAAGTCGTGTAAACACATTTAACTGTAGGCATGGGGGTTTCCACGAGTTTTGAGGCAGAGATGCTTTGCAGTAGGTTCCCTGTGCAGAGGAGAGGATGTGACAGGTATTTACGCAGTGAGTACTGTGTTGAGCCCTGTACAAACATGTGTGGTGGTAATTTGTTGTGCAGATATCATGGTGTGATTCTTGGGGTTGTCCTGTGCAGGGCCAGGGGTTGGACTCATCCTGGGTCCCTTTCAGCTCAGCATATTCTGTGATGACATTTATGCTTGCAATATGTAACATGATTCCAGCGATACAGGCAGTGGTGAGATGCTTTCAGTAATGCACGGTGTGATGCTGTGGGTAATAGCACTCTCAAATAGGCAGATGGTGGATCCTGATTGAAATTACAGAGTACAAAATTGCAGTATTGTTTTGAAACGTCCCTGTGAAAGCATATTCACCCCTGCAGAAAGACTGGCACACATCTTTCAGGGTTAAGGCAAGAGTTTGTCTTTGAGTTTCAGAGGTGGGCTGCTGTAGGAAAGGCAGTGACAGGTTACTGGGGCTCTATCCTAGCAGAGGCTGGAGAAATGGGAGGTTTCTAGAGGGAAAGCAAAGGTCCCATCTGATCAAGGCAGGCCATATAAACCCAACAGCATCAGCATAGTTTAGGTGAGGGACCAGTCAAGATCAGAGAGGGGAACTGCAAATATTTGATGTTTCCAAATAAATAATGAACTGCCCAGAAAACTCTTGAACTGACTTAGAGGATATGATCCCAACCTAAAGAATGCTTTATAGTGGTAAAGCAATAGACCAGTGTGTTCCAGCTTTGTTATGATTTTGTCTAAATAAGTGTATTTCTTGTGTATGTGAATTAAAAGCAATGTGACTTCTGAATCCCTTCAAGAAAGTGTGTTTGTTTCCATCCACCCTGTGCTCTTTCCAGTTCACACTGGAGTTTGCAACAGGGAAACCCCTGCAATTTGGGGATATAAAGAGCCTAAGCTATGGGAGCTAAGGAGTAAATACTGAGCTATTGGTGCCCCACAGGCTGTTGTGTTCTGTGCAGTGCTCTTCCCTCTGTGACTCGGACTGCAAGTTCTTTTTGGGGGATATTTTAGCTTGCTCGTCTACTTTAGCCGCTTGAGTTGTCAATATCTCCTATTTTAGACCGATATTAGAGTCAGTTGGGCATGGAGGATGATTTGGTGTTTACAGGGAGGAAAAAAACCTCTTAACATCTTTTATTCCATTTTTGATCACTTTGTTAATTTTTCCCCAAGTCCTCGTATCTCTGATGTTACTGGAAGAGAGTGGCTGGAGCAGCTGCTCTCCTGCAGATCCAGTGCTTGCCAAATGGTCTGCATGATCGGCAGCAGGCTGTGTGGGCTCACAGTGAGAAGATGTTAGATTTGGATTTTCTGTTGATTTTATAGGCATTTGTCAAGTATCCCTTAGGAAGCATGTAACAAGGCAGAGGAGGGGAGTGCATGTGTGTGGTAATGTCCAAACTATTCAGTGTAGGGTTTTTTTGTCCAAGGTTTGAGACAAAAAAAAAAATAAAATAAAAATTGTTTATGCTTTCACTTGCCAACTGATCTTCTTCCTTCCCATCCAAACTTCTCTGCCTCCTATTTCAGTCAAATCTAGTGTAAATATACTCATCTCTGCTTCTGATTAAAAACATTTTGCACCTATTAACTTGGTTTGCTCAGACAGAAAACTGTAATTTTCGAAGCTCTTTTTGTTGAAATGGGAATTTCAGTGTATGTTGTCATTTTGACTATAAGTTTGAATGTATCCTTTGAACCATTTAGATAAATATACTAAAAGAGAACAAAAGTTACATGCAGGGAAGCCTCGCAATCATGTAGGTTTAATTTCTCTAGGTAATCAGGCCTAATATTTGCCTGACATTAAACTGTCTTTTGAAAATAGACGTGCATTTGCCATTTTTTTTTTCTTGTTAAAATTGCAAAAGGTGGACTTCTGAGCTGTCAGCACATGAAGTAAGTTTACTTCAGGAATTGTTCATGGATGACTAGATTTTTTTCTTAATGAAAAATTACCTTGAATAAAGTATATGTTGGAGGGATATAAAATGTTTAATTCATTTCACAACGAATTTTGGGTTCAGTAGTCCCACACTTGAATTTTACAAACACAAGGACACCTTCGTGATCACATTAACGCCCAGATAATCTTATTGCACAAAACTTTAGGGATAGTGAAATTACATATGCTTTGACTGTGCTCTAGGCTTATGCAGGCACCAAATAAGAAAAATAGAAAGCTGGGCAGCATGAGAAGAGTTTCAAGGTGCCAAATGATGAATAAAGCTGCAAGCTTCACTTTCTTCTGATAGGCATGGTGAAGTAGCATTGGATAAATACGTATTTTGGTAGCAATACACTGAATTTGGGGATAGAGGGAGAGAAGTTATTTGCATTTTAGCTTCTCCATGTTGATCATCCTATCTCAAACACAGCTCTGGTCAGCCGCATTCACAGAAGCAGAATTTAAACTGGAAAAGACACAGATTAGTGCTACCAGAGTATTCAGCAAAATGGATCACTGTCTTGTCAGAGGTGTAGACTCTGCCTTGCCTAACCTTTGGGCTGAGAGGGAGATTGCCATCTTGGAGCCTGGGGAGTGAAAGAGAAGACCATGTACATCCCTGAACAGAGCAGGCTTTTGTGCTAGAAACGGAAGAAGAACCTGGGGAACGGAGAAGTAGGGCAAAAACTTTATTACTTCAAGAAAGAAGTTTGATAGGTTTAGAAGTTTTGTAGGTTCTGGGGGACTTGAACTAATTATCAAAGAGGTCCTTTCTATCTCTGTGTTCCTTTGTGTCCTAGATCTTGGTAAAAGCAACCGTGTGTCTCTTTGTGAGGGTCTGTCTTTTTTCTTTTGCTTCAAGAGACTCCCATCTCCTAGAAGGCTGCAAGTTATTAGAGACATGGGAGCGTATAGTGTGCTTCAATGAATTTGAAAGCAGAGTATATCAAATATCCTCATGTAGAAAGACCTTTGAGTAAAGAGTTGTAGCGCAGAATGGAATGTTTTTTATCTGCTGGATTATCAGCTCAGTGTAGTCCTCAGCTGCACCCTTTTTTCAGCAAACAGGAAGAGGTCTATGAAATATTTTCAAGTGCCAATCAAGGTCAGTAGCCAATGATACACTGAAAACAAATAGTGTGCCTTTTAATTGTCTAAAACATGGCCTGGATTCAGAGAGCAGACACCCAATGACTGCAGTAACTGAGCACTTGACCAGAAGTGCACAGGATTTTCCAGGAGAAAGTCTTAGAGTTTGAGAAAGTGAAAGTGCTGTGTTTATGCAATAGAGGCAGCTGTGAAGCGTGTTGTCTGTTCTGACTTCTATCCTGATCACGGACCAGGACTTTTGGAATGGAGAAAATCCCCCCATATCTCTTCCAGAAAAAAACCCAGCACCTTGTTTGTGAAATTAGATTCTCCTCTGACCATGCACTGCTCACTGAAATGGTATCAGCGGGAATGTTTTCTCAAGTACCACCTAGGATCCTTGTGCTCCCGAGTTTTCAGCTCCTCCCCAGACTGGCTGGAAGCCCTTGTGTGGCTGCCCGCTTTCAGTCCATACCTATTTGGTCTTTGGATAACAATCCTCTGCCAAGAACCCAAATCTCCATTCCACTTTGGATCCCACACGGAAGGTTGTTAAAAGTGATGTGTTTGGGGCAAAGAATTTTGGTGTGAATGAACAGGCATTTTGTACAGAATTGGTGCAACATATATGGCAAGCCCGGAGAGAAACAAAACATTATTTATTCATGTACAGGTGGATCACATATGTGGCTTGCTTTCCTCCTTTCCTGGGGAAATATGTCCTTTGATAAGGGTAGGTGTGTGTCTGTTACAAGACAGCTTTATGTTATGCAGGGCAAATGGGATGACACTGTGCATCAGCAATGAGCTCAAGTAGGAATATCAGAGGTCCCAAATGCTTTAGATGAATTACCCTTGGAGAGTAGCCATTACCCTTTCCACACGTCACGGGTGTTGATGTACAGAGGTTTAACCCAGCGTTCTTCTGTCAGGTCATCAATATATGACATTGAATCTGCATCAAAGCTGGATACAGAGTGAAGTTTTCTTAAAATCAATGTAAAAAAAAAAAAAGGCACTAAACCATATTTCTTTGAGACAAGAGCAATGAAAAAACACGCTTTGCTGCGTAAGGGTCCTGTCTGCTCCGTGTTTTGTGTCATATCAATCTTGGCTTTTGCTATTTCATTAAAATTCCCAAGCGGTCAGAAGGTTGTTGCTTAATAGATTTAGCATTGGTTGGCTACATCAATACTGTGTTTAGTCACATTTGTTTTACTGGGGACATCTGTGCGAAGAGTTTAGCAAATATATTCATTCATTTGAAAGGAACCCGCTGCACTTTGGACCTTGACTGTGTGGTGGTCTCGGGTACCTGAACATTTCCTTCAGTTAGAGGCAACTCCTGTCAGTGTTTTGCCTGAAGTGGCTCTGTAGACTGAAATATTTATTGCAAAAAGAATTTCAGGTTTTCTTCCAACTGGTAATTTCCTTTGCATGGTCCTATATGGAGAAGGGATGTGATATAGAATATACAATTTGTTCTGTGAAAATGGGGACATTGTTTTGTCTTTCGGTGTTGACTCAGAAGAGGAAAATGTCCCAAGTATAAGAAATTCCCATGGGATGAAAATCCAGACTTTATTTTCTGATGGTGACCTTGCAAAATGCAGTATGTTGGTAGGGTAGGCACTACTTTCCTCAGGTTAATCCAAGGGTTAGGGCAGTCTTGGTTTGTGGTTGAGCCCCAATATGCTGTATGCTATTAAGAAGCTTCCAGAGGACGCAGGCATTAGTATTCAGTGAGGATATAAAGCATCATCAATAAAGAAATGATATTGATTATGTCTCTTTAAGGTGCTTACCTGCAGATATTTTCACATTTAATTTGAACAGTCATTTCCTTCCCTTTTCCCCTAAGTAGGTGCTAACACTCTTAGGAAAGATAACCTGTTTTAGACACGGCTATCAGAAATATTCATTGAGTCAAATCCATGTGAGATCATCAGGTATGTAGCAAAAGATGTTCGGGTGATAGAAGAAACCTGATCTTTCTGACACTGAGGTTCATCCTAGGACCCCAGCCCTGGCTGCTCACTTTTCCACAGCTGGAGAGAGTGTTTAAGTGGTCTTTGTGAATAGCAAAGACTGGGGAAAAGGACCCAGAGAAGAGAAGGAAATAGAGCCAGAATGAAATTAATATGACTGACTCTTGAGGTAGAGGGAGAAGCTGAACAAAATCTGAACTCTGGCCCAAGAACAGCATGCAATGAAAATGTAGAGTATTTAAAGCTATTTTGCTTGATTTCTTCTGGGCACAGTTGAGACATGCCACCGATCTAATCTCCATGCAGTCATGGGTGTTAGAATTACCCTCTACCTTTTGTTGAACCGCACTCCCTTAGCACATTGCCAAAAATGTGAGAGAGTCTTTTGTTTGACTTCTTTTTCAGGGTTTTTTTCTTTTTATCCAAATGAAAATGCAATGGAGACAGGCCATTTCATAGCCTGTCATTCTTTTCTCTTGTGCTTTTTCCCTCTGAAGAAGGTCAAAAGCTAGGATATCTGTATGATTGTTTAGTCTTAGGCTGAGTTAAAATTGCACATCTTTTTCCAGACAATTCAAACACTTAGAATTAAATATGCCAAATGAAGCTGACTGTAAAACTATATGTGCACAGCATTACTTTTTGCCCTGTTCAGTTTTAGAATAAAAGGAATAAAAATAATTACACCATTTAGAAAGTTTCCCAAGAAACAAGCAACCACATTTTCCAAATACAGAGAGAGATGGAAGTTACTTGCTTCTGATTTAAAACTTACTGTGTGAACACACCTGCAGACACACCCCAAATGTTTGATTCAGCTCCAGCTCTTGAAATAGTTTTTTCCTAAAAGTCGGAAGCATTTTTTGAGTGCAGAATACCACAGTATCAGACTCAGATACATTTCTTTTCATTTTTATATCAATTTAGTGGCATGTGACTTCTTTTTCCTTGTGTGTTTTGCTCTTGAAGATATAAGAAGTATGTCCCAAGGAATATGAAGTGAACTTCCCACTAATTGTTGCTCCTAGTGTAACAGGATAAAATGTGATGAACATATGTGTAACTGAAATACAGGGAAATTCAGCTGCCAGTTAATAACTATGGAGAATCCAGAATTAAGATATTGTGATATATATTGGGCATCTACATCTCTGCAGACCCTCTGGGAACACAGTACATTCTCTCTTGTTTCAGGAGAGTCCATGAATCAAAGCTCAGGCTAAACCTGCTGCTGGGGCATCCTCTTGTACCAACAGCCTCAAACCAAATCCTTCTGGCTTAGTGCCCTTACCATCAGTAAATCCATTTTTCATTTAATTTGGGAAATTGAACAGAATCTTTAATTTCAAAAAAGTTTTGCTTTCTTACAGTAACTTTTAAAATTAAGTTTTTGTCCTTGTTTGAAGGAGGGAAAAAAAACCACCTGGTGAAATAGGAGAAGCCTTTATGATGGGTTGACAATGCTGTATGTGGTAGATGCCCCCAGGACTTTCTGGTGCCAGTCCATTTGGCCCTAGAAGAGGGGCTAGTCTTTCAGCAGCATTTCTGTTTTGGAGCTGCAGATCTGCAAAATAGTTCTTTAACCTGCCCCTTTCCTGGTCTCCATAACTGGTAAAGCTTCGGATGAGAAAATAGATACAAGCTGGAGTTCCTGGTCTTAGAGCACGGAGGATGCAAATTTGGTCCTTGTGAGAACCCTCTTCCCTTTCAGTCCTTAGCCAGAAAACCTATTTACCCTTTGATGAACTGGTTAGTATAGAAAGGGTGGAACAACACTGGGAAAGAAAGTGACCTTTCCCTTGTCTTGTGAAATCACTTGGTTCCTATTATACCCTTTTTTTTTTCTCCTTGCTCATTTCTACCATGGTTTATATGAGTGCCTCTTCTAAATGCCAGAGCAGCAATAGCCGTTTTAAATATGGTTGCAATTTCATGCCCCCAAATTTCCTCTGTTATCTTTAATCTTTGATCATTACAGTCCCTCAATGTAGCTTTTTGGTAAGCTGCAGTTTTTTATGTTACTGCTGTTTAGAATTAACTGGTCTGCTTCCTAAAAAGCCAAATGTTTAATCAATACATATCCTACTGTGTATAATAAATACATTTCTGCCATCACTTTTTGAAGAGAGAATGCTTTTGATTTGAGCCAAATAGTTTACAAAATGGTGAGGGAGGGTTTTTTTGTTGTTTGTTTTTTTTTTTTTTTTCCTTTAAATAGATGTTTTATGAGTTAGGGCCAACCGGTGGATTAAAGCATAGAAATGGTATTGAAATTCAGGGGTGGGGGGAGAAGTCTTTTACATGAATTAGTTAATTTTGAACATTTGTTGCATTAGCATTTGCTCCACTTCAGCTGATTAATTTCTTTGGATTGCATTTGTTTGCTGGGTAATAATTTGACAACGTTGCAATAAACTAAGCATTAAGAAGTGGTTTCGTGTACTGGCGTGCGCAATAGGTAGGTAAAGTTGTTGTTTGTGGCTCTTTTCCTGAACTTGGGAAAAAAAATCCCATTTTAAACCTGTAATAACGGAGGCTGATTACTTCCCATCAACTGACTGGCTTCCAGGGCAGAATTTTCAGACTGGTTATTGCGTGCACTGCTCTACTATAAAGTACAAGGTCTGTAAATTAAAGTTGGACCATAAGAGATTTAATCTGCAATTTTATAGGTCTCTAATCCAACAGTCGTTTTGTATTTCAGGCTCCAAGTATATTATCAGGGTTTGGGGAAGGTTGTGTTTTTTTTTGTGTGTGTGTGTGTGTGTGTGTGCTTGAGTTATATTTATTTATTTGTTTGCAATGTCTTTAAATTATATTGTGAATTACAGCCAGGAAAATATTGATGCTTTTTCTTCTCCCCCCCTCCACTATAGATTAGAAATGGTAAACAAAGTTGTTACACGCTGAAGAATAAAGACTTGGAACGTGCTTCAAAAGGAGTAATTTACTTGGAGCTGGATGTCCTATTTAATCCTGTAAGTTGAAGTATTTTCTCTTTGCTTATCGCTGGTGTAAGAAAAGTGCGAATCTACAAGGACGAGGGTGAGGGGTGATGCTTTACAAACCAGAATCCAAGCAGGAAAAGTCCCGACCCGATTGCATCGGGTGGTAGAGGGATGTTTGATGTCATGGGTGAGGAAATATTGGGCTATCAGAGCTGTGGCCCCTCCAGGTGGATGGAGGCAAAGCAGGTGCAGCTTTGGTTTGACAAATAACCACAAGCGCCTTGGGAAGGAGGTGCCGATTGCTGTGGCCATGACTTCAGTCACAGCAGCCAAAAAAAGGGCTTAATGTCCATCTTATTGTACATTAATTTTAACACGTAGTTCTTCCCCAAAAAGCTGAACCAGGATGTTCTCTTCCCGGGATGTTGACAGGAAAATTAATGAGGCATGGACACAGTGTGCTTAGTTTTTAGGTGGCTGAGTCAGTCTCAATGGTTTATGCCCTACAGCCTTTTACCGAGTTTAACTCCTATTTATTAAGGCCATCATGGGCTGTGCCACAGCTTTTGCTCTTGCTGAAATGAGTCCAACCTTGCCCAGTTTAACTCAACTGCATTTTTCTTAGCACAGAATGGTTTGGGTTTGAAGGGACCTTAAAGGTCGTCTCATTCCAACCACCCTGCCCTGGGCTGGGACACCTTCCCCTGGACTAGATTGCTCTGAGCCCTGTCGATTGAATGTGTCCAGGGACAGGGCATCCACCACCTCTCTGGGCAACCTGTGTCACTGCCTCACCACCCTCATTGTAGAAAAGATGTCTAAAAAGCAACTCCTAAGCCACACAGAGGCTGAAAATAGTGATACTGAAATTCCCAATCTTCCTGAACAGCAGTCATGATATGAAACTGGAATAACGCATTTAAAACTACATGATGTTATTTTTATAATTTTCTTTTCTTTTTTTTTTTTTTTTTTTTTAAGATAAAAGCAAGTATTAGAACGTTCAAGCCCCGAGAAAAGCGCTTCACTCAGGAGAA
Source organism: Oxyruncus cristatus (assembly GCA_013399855.1). Taxonomy (NCBI): domain Eukaryota; kingdom Metazoa; phylum Chordata; class Aves; order Passeriformes; family Cotingidae; genus Oxyruncus; species Oxyruncus cristatus. The sequence continues at coordinate 779,413 of VXAY01004120.1, forward strand.
CCGCAAATTTTCTAAAAAGGTGAATATTGTGTCTGGGCTAAGCTTTTTGCATCTGTTTTGGAAAGATTTGAATTGCTGTAGCACGGTTGCAAGAACAAAACCTACTTATGCATAAAATGCTGAACACATGTAAATTCAGTGTATTTCTGTATATATTAAAAGGTTTGTTTGTGTTAACATGAAATTGCTTTCTGATCTAGCTTGCATCAGTAGTTCTGCTTTGTGCTTCTGAGTGGGGAAAATGATAGCTGTGGATTTTGCACAGTTCGCAGCACTTAAATCTCAACGAGAGCCTTATTCTCTTCTTTGGGAAGGAAGAAACCAGGGCTAAATTCCTTATGTAAAAAGCCGATAGGATTTTAGAACAATGGCCATTATTCTTTTTAAAATGAAGGTGTCTTGTAATAAGTCCCTACTTGTTTCTATAGACTAGTCCAAATCATATAGAAAGGAGGTTTAGACTGCATTCTCTCTGGCCCTTTTTCTGAGACATTCATTTATTTTGAGAATCAAATGAGGATAAAGGTAGGTTTGTGTAACTGTTTTATTTAGTTTTGGCATCAAGACAGGCCTTTTTTCTTTTTTTTTCTCTTTAAGGGCTGAGGAAAATCTGGAAGGTTTGGGTATAATCAGAAGGCAGACAGGAGCTGGAGAATGTATCCGAAATAGAGGCTTTATTTGTAATATGTGCCCTGGCATACATTTGTAGCTTAAATTATCCCTGTTTCTGAAGCAATAGTAGGATATTAGTGTGTTTGATTAAACTCCTCTTCTCCTCCCTTCCTCCCACTCAATATTTATCAGATCTTATCAAGAAATGTTGATCGCGTGAAAAAAATCACCATGGCAATATGGAATACAATACAATTCCTTTGGAGCTGCTTTCTCTGGGAGTCCACGGTAAAGAGCCTGATAGCATTTGTGGTAAGTGGATTTCTTCTTTTATTGCATGAGGCTAAGTGATATAAGATCTCGAGTGTTACCGTGCCTTCCTCTCCACCAGCGTAAAGCCCTTTATCGTTCGCTGTTATTGGTGTTTTATAGCTCTGTGGCTGCAGGGCTGTGGGTTTCAAGGCAGCTTGGGCCACACTGGGCCTGATGGGGATGGAAATAAGACCTTCAGGAACAGCCTCTCTTCGCTTGGAGCCGAGGTATTCGCCACCTGCACTGAGCACTGGGGATGCCCATGTCCATAGTGGGTGATGCCACCGTGGAAAGGCTGTAACTGTCTGGTGACTCTGGAATTTTGAACTGTTTTTCATTTAAGACACGGCAACTTGGTGGTAGGAAAGAAAGGAGGTGGCGGCCCAGAGGATGTTGTAGGGAGATGCCTTTGATGTGGGTGACACAGTGAGCTGATGGGTCTTGGTCATTCCATCTTCCATTGCACTTCACTGCATGTTGTCAATTCCTGCTATGCCTGTGTTGACATTGCCTGTTGCAGATTTATTCTCTTGACTGTAATAATACATTGTTTAAGAAAAAAAAAGAGAAAAGGAAAAGGCCGGTCAGTGAGTTCTGCTACACACTGCAAACAAAAAATCAAGTTCTCCACCTGCCTGTCCCGCTTTTCATCTCTCTCCTTTTTCCTCTTGGTAGTAAACACCCCATTTGCAGTTTTCTCATAATCCACTCAAGCACAAAAAGGTTTTGCCTGCTCTTTATTCTGCGGTGTGACATTTTCTTCATGCTTGAAATGTTTGGCATGCCATTAAAGGTTGCAGAGTCGTTTGGTGGTGGTCCAGCATGCAGAAAGAAAGTTTTTGAGTTGAGTGTTTATTAAGCAATATAACAGTCACATCTCCAAGACTTTCTCCCGCTTTTACTGTATCTGAATTGTAAGATACTTAAAGGGTTTTTTAAAGAAAACACTTCAGTGTATTTACCAGAGATGAGTAAAGTAGACCATTCCTGATTAAAGCTCCAAAGTGAACACAGAGGAGCTGTCTTCACCCTGTAGGTCAGAGGGACGGCTGACACATACGAGTGGGTAGGATGACAGGGTCTTTTCTCTGTAATTTTTTGTCTTGCTGTTGCTTGTAGTTAATTTAGATCATATTATATTTATTATATAATATATATATTTTATATATAATATACTATATATAGTTAGTGGCTTGAGAACTGGTGGAGAGCAGAGTAGTTGGTACCTCACTGAAATCTGTGTGGCTGTGCAAGGGAGTTCTATGATTGTCCCCAAGGGAATCAAGGTCATGCACACTGGGACTGGAAAAGGAGTATCCTATGTAAAATCCCAGTGTCACTGTCCTACCATCAGTATGCAGCAAGAATCTAAGCACATATTTAAAAGGTTTGCTCTCAAGAGATTTTGCACCAAAGTACTTGAGAAGTTACAGCTGTGAAGTTTGGTTTTCCAGACCTAGGAAAAATTTGGCGGGGGTGAAGAGGCAGAAAAATAAGAAGGTGAGAAAGTGGGTCTGCAGAAAAAGGAATTTATTCCTAGTGGAAAGGAGGATGAGCAGGTTACAAATTACAGACTGTTAACATCTTTACTGGATACCATAATACTCCTGGTTTCCTGAAAGAAAGTGGGTAATGGGAAAGGAATAAAAATACTCAACTCTAAGAATAATTACCACAGGCTTCTTCTACAACCCAAAATTTAAGTCTATCTGATTTTTCTCACATGGAAATAATTCAGCTCTGGCACTTAAAATGAAATGCTAATTATATATCTCTCTCTCTCTCTCACTATTTCCAGCGTGAGTGTTCATAGTATTGAAAATACGCACACAGCGTGGTAGGTGCAGCATCCCTCCCTGCCCCAGTCTCTATGGAAAATCCACTCCTAACATGTTGGTTAAAAGATGAGGTGAGGAAGATGCACAAAGCTTCTCTACCCATTTTTCAGCTGGGTTCATAAAACCCTCACGGGTAGCTTCAGTGCCAGTCAGGCCCTCAAACCACAAAATACCTTTAAGAAAGTGCTTTTCCTTACAGATGTTGTCCCTTGGGCCACTGGCAATAACCATTTTGATCATATTCTTCATTTCCATATATGTTCTCTGAGATAATCCCAGATACTGGGTGGTCCTTAAACCCCCCCCACCCCCGCTCTTGTATTGCTTTTTCTTTCCCTCTACAGGTAGTCCATGCCCCTTCCTCCAAGGGGGAGTAAAGGGAGGGAGGAGGAGGAAGACAAGCAGACAGTGTAATCATAGGAGGCCTGTTTTTAAGGCAGTCAGACAAAAAAACACTGCCAGACAGAAGAAAATATTTGTGAGCTTATCAGAGGATGGCAATAGGCGAGGACACAGTATCTTACACCTTCCTGGTTTAGTCTTCATTACAGTGCCCCTCCCTCCCCATTAGTGTGACAGCTCATGTGTGTGACAAGGACCTCAGCTGCTACTGCTGGGTGTGCAAGAGGAAAAGAGGGATGGGTAAAGAGGGAAGAAACAGAGGACACCACAGGCAGGACAGGGGTGAACAGAAAAACGCTGTCACTGTATTTTCTCATTTATAAGATACATCATCCCAAGCTAAATTTCTTTATTAGTTTGTAATGGTGAGAGGAGACAATCCAAGAACATGTGAGTAGATTAATTTTTTTGTGCTATAAAAATGAAATCGTAGTATTCATTAGCATTCTCTGCTTCTAACCCAATGATTTTTCATCTGAGTTAATTGTATAGGCACAGAGGACACTGATGGGCTCTGCTCAGGCACATGTAAAATCACAATTTTTTCAGATTTAGGAATTTTGGAAAGAGGGTTGAAAGGGAGGTGAGGTGAAAAACAAAATTTCCCTTTCAGTGATGTTTTGCCCTGTGCACAAAGGGTTTGGTGTAAATTGTGTTACACAAATTCTAGAAAAAACATCCTTGATCAGAGGAAAGAGTCACGCACAGGTTTTTTGTGTTCTTCAAGGTGTACCTCTTATTGTTGGTCTGGTGTAAAAAGTGGACACATGTGGCTGCATGTGCCTGGGAATATCAGGAATATTCCCCCATATGAAAAGTTTTACCTGTAGATTTAACATATACCAAGAGATACCTTTAAATACATTGTCTGTGTATTCTTCTTCATTAATTCACAATTGGGATGGAATTTGTAGATTTTTAAAACCAAAGACACCTTCAAACATTTTATTCTGTTTAATTATGACTCTGATTTCAACCCAATATGTTGTGTTTTGATTGAAACACACTTCTCTAAAAGGTCTTTACTTTGAAGATACCTAGAGACATAGTCGAGTACATCCCCGCAAGGTCCTCCTTGTGAGCCTGACACACTCCTACCTGGGACAATTTTCTCCCAGTTTCCAGTGTGAATCTTGTAGTTTTAGCCTTCCTCATCAGACTTTTCTCCACTGGGACATCACTTCCATGCAGCGTTACTGGTTTCCAAAAAGCTGGAGCTGCATGGTCAAATGTGCCTGCGGAAATGTCTTCTCACAAGGTCATTTTATATGTCTGTGTGATTATAAACTGTTTGTTTTCCCCGCTCATGCATATGAAGACTCGTGTTCTTACCCTTCTGATGCACACTGAAACCAAATTTTTGAACCTCCCTTCTACATAAAAACACTCCCTGCCTGCTCTGCTTCCCCATCTCCTCTGGTCATGGAAGTGAAGTCTATATTAACCAAATCATTCTTACTGTACTCAGTGTATTATTTTAAAAATATTTTAAAAGTTAATTTTAGTCACAGAATGATTTTCATGAGGAATTATGCATCATTGCACATTGTGCTTGTGATTTTATACAACATAATTACACCTTCTATTGACAGTTTTCTCTGCATTAATGGTAATTATGCCATTTAATGAAATTACAGTAATTGCATTAAAAAATATAATCTGGTGTGAATTAAAAGGATATATTGACTGGAATTTTTACTATCATGTATATTTTTTTTAAAGTTTGCATGATAGTTGGAAGAGACATTGACAGGATCAGGCAAATGATGGGAAACCAGCCACCAAAGCACCTCTGGTGTGACTGGCAGTGCTTGCTGCTGAATTCCTTCAGGGTCCCTGCACACTCACCCATGCCAGAATACTTCATTTTTACTGGCAGCATTTCCCACTATATCAGGTTTAGGTTTCTTGCTAATCAAGGCTGCTGCCAGGGTGGGTACAGGCGGGAGCTGTTTTTCCAACTCAGCCCTTGGCAGCAACCTGGGCCAGCCAGACAAGGAATGCATCAGGCACAGGCAGTATTTATTTATTTAGCAGTGACATTGCAGTGTGTCTGCTAATTACTTTATGGTGGTTTAGTACTGGGAGGAAGGGAAGGAATAAGTGGTGATGCAGCATAACATGTTGGAAGTGTGGAGTTTTTGGTCAAACTCCCTGCAGTTATGTAGTGGTGGGCAGCTGGGAAAATGACAGGCGTGGGATCATTCTGGAGCACTTTGGGCTGCCCAAAAAGCCAGCTGATGCAAGACTAGGGAAGCTCTGGGGGTTTGGGATGCCCAGCAGAACTGCTGGAGGTTGTGAATGCAGCAGCAAACCCAAACTTAAGCTTTTGTGCTCCTTGCTGCAGGGGTGAGATTTTGATACCATTCTGTGTTGAGATCTCCAAAGCTTTTTAAATGGAGAGAGAGCTTGAGCATGCCCTGGGTTTTTTTGCACTGGCCCCTTGGGCTTTGGGAACTTGGAAATCTGAGGAGTCACAGGGCTAGTAAGGCTGCAGGTATGTGCAGTGCTGTGCCGGTTTGCTTCAGGCCTAATCTGGAGTAGTAGCAGAGAGATAGGTCAGGCTCTGCAGCCCATGAACTTCTGGGCATCTCTGCTGGGTGTGCCGTTGAACATGCTGCCACTTCAGCTCGTGATACGGGAACTGGATCTGAGCCTACCTAAACTCATCTCATAGAGAAGACACCAATCATCTTATTAGACATGAACAATTTTTGATCCCTGTTGAGCTGGGCTATATTTATAGCGATGAACTATGGGCAAAAGGCCATTAGTTTGTTGACAGTGTCCTCTAAAATTGCTAATTGCCTATCAGTAAGGGAAATGTTCTTTTTCCCTCAGGAAAGATGTTTGTTAATTTGAAATCTAAGCCTTCTGGAGTTTACTTGGGGTAAATCTCTCATTCTGCATGTGGACAAGTGTCTCCTACTTGTTATGGTTTGGTTTTCCCAAGCAAAGCACAAAATGTTCCAGTCCTGTTTGTACTGAGCATAATTCAGCTCCGGACATGACAACAATATATGGGTAAAACATCCAATTTAACTCCTGCATTGTTTTGAAACACAGTGATTTATTTTATTTTTTGCCTTGATGGGAGGGGAGTTATAGATCAATAAGGGGAAATCCTTGGCAGGAAAGTTTCACAGGGAAAATGAGAAATCTATGGAGAAGGGAGACCAGTACCAGCTATGAAATCCAAACAGCTTAGGATAGAGTCTGAGTCACCAAACACCCCTTGGATCTCTCTCCAATTCAGCAGAGACTGTTGATTTACCAGTAGATGATAATAATTCACTCTTCTATAGGGTGGGGAAGGAAGTTGTGCTCTCACATGAGCTTCCCTAAATTTTTTCTTATTTTCCTCATGGATTGTCTGCTAATTTTGAACAAGCAGTTCTCTGATAGAAAGCACAAACCCTGCCATGACTACATGTGTAACTGATGAGAAGGGTATAGTCTTTTTTCTCCTTTTTTTTTTTTTTTCCCTCTCGTCCTCATAGCTAAAGATGAAATATAAAACATTGTTCCCAAACTATCCGGGAACAGCATTAAAGTAATGGCAGATTAAAATGTCTCCACATTTAAAAGCTAAATAAAATGAATAGATGTAATCCTAAAGAGAGAAGAATGAGTATTCTTCAAACACTGAATAGGGAACTTGGAAAAAACAAGAAACTTAAAAAAAAAAAAGGGAAGAAAAAGTATTAATGCAAAAGAGATGGTCTTTACATCCGCTTTACTGTAGAGCTTTTGCTGAGGGCTGTTCTCAGCCCATTTGCAGCTTGTGTTTTGCTACAGTTTTAAAGAAGCAGTCGGCAAAGCGACTAAGGCAGTTTCTGTTTAAATAGGGGAGCTGTAAAATAACACTCTGGTACAAAAATTTGCTCATATTAAGTCTAGAGCTGGTGCGGGAGGAGCAGCAAAAGGCAGGTTTCGGGAATCTGACCTAGCAGGTAATTCTTCAGAGCCCCTACCATTTCCTCCCCTCTTTGCCTCTGCAAATCCCTGGCAGAGGCACATCTTTAAAATTATTGTCTCAAACTCCAGTGAGAAGGCAGGATTGGAGGTATGTTTTTATTCCGAGCTATTATATCCCAGTAAAAGCATTTTCCTAATGACGGAGGAAACGTTTACATCCTGCTTCCCCCACACTGCTCATGGCAGTGCCTGTGAAAACGCACCGTCTTCTGCAGGCAAAGCTGTCAGGAGCACGTTACCTGACACAAGTGGCTGCTCAGATGAGAAACAGGCTTCTCTAGACAATTAAAGGAGATGGTTTTACCCTTTTTTCCCAGCAATTTTTACATTTCCAGTATTATTCTTCTGTGGTTGAGGGGAATACAATTTAAGCTTGAGATCCCAGACTTTTGTTTTGCTGCAGCAGTTAAAATTCCTGGAATAGCAACAGTGATATTGATGATGCTGAGAGACACACAGCAAAGTAAACACATGTTATTTCCAGCTCTTTCAAAAATGCAAGAACAAACAAGGACAAAGTTAATAGGGAAATAACCACTTAGAAGCTTGACAACAGGATAAACAAGATTTAAAAAGCAAAGTTTGAAGCTTTGGAGTCAGGCTGAGATGGAGCCGAGCAGTGACCAGTGCAAATATCCCCTTTAACTTTGAAAAAAGGTGGATGGCCTTATGTTTCCATCTCAGGAGTTTTGGGAATTTGCTTTTTGCCAGTGAGATGTTCCAAAATAAAAAATAAAAGCAAAACTGTGCTTTGCAATGGAGGAGTCATGCTCATTTCCTATGGGTGTGCTTAACAAGGCGTTTACCCAATATAGCAAATCCCTTGGTTTTGGGGTTAGGGATCTTCCTCTTAAATTAAGTCTCTGCTGCACAGATATTTTTGAGGAATAGTCATGTTTTCTGTGCCGTGTACTCAAAACTTGAATGCATTACGTAGGAATGACTCCCTCAGCCCTGGTAATGAGACAGATCTAACTCACTGCCTCTCACTCTTTAATTGCATTATGTTGTTTTTAATTGGTGATAAAGCCTTTTAATACCTTCGCTGTGTGTGTCTGTGTTAAACTCTGCAGTCCAAGTATTCAGGTAAAAGGACAGTCCTGTCAGAGTAAAAGCCTCTGTACAGCTGGTCAGCAGGAATGTGTATGCAGGAATCCAGTCGAGAATTAGGGCAATGAGAAAGAAATTCAGCTTTGTTTCCGTGTATGGATTTATCCCTAGAAGGTGTCTGCGTAAAGATACAAGTACATATTTAGCTATCTGTCAGTATCCAGAACGGGAGTGGAAATATAGTTTTCATCTCTTTGGCTATTTAGTGACAGCCCACAAAGCCAAGATCAAAGGTGGAAACATTTTATCTAATAAAAATAATAATAATTAAAAGAAAAATCAAATGGAAAAGGACTCTTCCTAGCTAAAACCTGAACTAACTGCATCCACAAACCCTTCTGCCTGCCTTTGTGCTCAAGTTGTGACCTGTTGGAGAACTCTGCTAATTTGATATCGGAATTTTTTTTTTTTTTTTTTTTGGTGGTTGGAGCTTTGTCATTTGTTTCGAAGCTGTCATTTTTATGACTCTCCCTGGCTGATCTTTTTGGGCTCTCGTCAGGTGGTGTGTGTTCTCCATTGTCTGCCTGGTCTTGGCAAGCTGTAGGTCCTTTTATTGCCATATGACGTGGGCGTGCTTGCAGCAGTAGCCTGTAATTATACCCACCACAGGTGACAGTTACAAGAGAGCTTTGGTAATAATTTTAGCTGCCTGATCTGATGTTTATGAAGAGCAAACCCTCTTTGTGGTCTGGCTGGAGTTTGCTATATTGTTTTGTACTTTAGCCGTTTGATTTATGAAGCCCTTTTTCGTAAATTTTATTTTTCCTCAATATATAACGTCTTGTGCCTTTTGAAGTCTGAAGTTTTGTAAAAGGTTATTGTTGATCTTATGCTATTTTGTACATTTTCTGTTTATTTTTGCATGCACTGTATTTATTTTTGCTTTGTTCAGCACGGTAAAATAATACCCTTGCCTGTTGCTGGTTTATTTGTATATTTAACATTGCTGAGCTCCTGTAATTAACCCCTCGTTAGCAGATACGTTGTGTTCTCCTAACTGTGAGAGTAATAACAGATTAGCTTTTTTTTAATTTTGACTATTATTCAGCTGTTTTCTAAAAGGTGAAATTCTCTGTGCATGAAGGCAGAACTGTTTCCTTTACTCCTGGAGGAATTGCAAAACTTGCAAATGTCAAAGGTGAATTTAGCTCGTGATTCTTACTGTTACCTTACAAAGTTCCATCACAATTTTAGGAATTTGCCACATGAAAAAATGTGGACAAGACTGACGTGCCCGCTGCCTGATAGCTGGCTTTTCTCTTGTGCTGTATTTCTTTTTGCAGTTCTGAATTCTCTAAAGGAACTTAGGGTTAAAACTCTTGAGCATCTTTTGAATTTTTGATTCTTGTCACAAGATTCTGATTTGTAATTCTTATCAATTGAATGGTAGGTTAAAACCAAGGGAAATTTATTTGTAACCATTTGCTAACCTATCTGATCCTAAAGAGGTGATATTCCATATCAGCATCCTGTCATTTTTATTTTCCCAGTTTGCCTGTTGCCTTTATGTGAAAGTTCACTTTATTCACAGATTAGAAATTGCATAAACAAAGATGAAATTAGTATTCTAAGTTGAATGAATGCTGCATCTGCGTGAGACTCATTAAACAGGAGTGTGAGACAGAAGCTGCTTACCCACCACTATTGGAAATACCAGAATTTGAGAAGCTTATTTTTAAAATTCCCGAAGTTTGGCATGGATTTTGACTGTGCAAGCTGCATGGAAAAAGGCATGCAGCTCAGCCCAAACAAACAAACAAAAACGGGAGGAACCCCACAGTATGTATTATGAAAAAGGTATATATTAGGAAGCGAAAATGTCATTAAAATTAAAAATTCTTTTACTAAGTGTGTTGTTTTTTCCCCCCAGAACCACAGGTGTATTGATTTCCTTTCAGTCAGCATCTGCCTGGGTTTGTCTCATTATTCACATTACTTTGACCAGGCACCTCTTAGAAAGTACTTTAAAGCACTCAGTTTTACAGGGAATTTGTAGACATTGACTATTATCTCCCATGTCGTTGGTGAAGGAACCCTACCAGTATTTGTTTTCCTTCTTTTTATTTTCTTTTAAATTTTAAAAAGGAAGATCATTTATTTTTAACACAAATGTAAGCCTGGGACAACGCTGCATTCCCTTGAAACGTAGAGGAATGAGGGAATAAGTAGAGACATGTCTATAGGTGGTTTAAATCGCTGTAAATCCATTAACTTCAGCAAACCTGTGTTATTTAACATCAGTTAAAAATCTCCATCCTCATTTTGGGGCAAATCCTGTGTGAGTAGCAATAGCAGGTTTTCTGAGAAGAGGAAAAAGCCTGTAGATGGCGATGGACCCTCAGGAATGAGCCAGCTCTGGCATTCAGGCTTTTGTCAGATTTTTCTGGCAGGTTTTCGTTCCTTTGCTTGAACTATTTTATTTTTAATTTAATTCACCCTTTCTCTCAGCACTAATCTAAAACTAGTTGAGGAAATCGTGACAACAGGAAGAAATTTCCTATTTGAAGGTAATGCAACATTTTGGTTTTATGATGGAGTCAAATGCACCTTGAGGGATTTCTCTTTAAGGCATTCTGCTTGTCGGGCTTTTTTTGCTTTTTTTAAATAAGAAAGAGTTGGATACTTTACAAGTTCTGAAAAAAAGGAGATTAGTATAGAAGCTACAGAGCAAATAGATTTTTAAAAAAGCCTGTTCTCAGTTAGTTTTACTTTTCTTCATTAGGAACTTAGATGTGCTTTAACTTAGAGGTTGATCTGAAGTAACCAAAAAGTTCTTGGGTTGTTTAAGGATAGCAGCAAGAGGAAAAATACCTTAAATCAGGATATGCCCCTTTCATTTTTTTTATTTTTTTTTTTTTATTCAGTGGGAAATAAAGCTGGAGCAATAGGATAACTGCAAAATCCCAGAAATCTGATTAAAAAAACTCCTGTATTATTAATCGTGAATAAATTTGACTGCTACCACAGTAAAAGGTTACATTCCCTAAAGTATCAATAGAGTTTTGATCACTTCCCCCACAACTTCGTGAAAATTAAATCTGTTACTTTGAATTGTGCCGTCCACGCTGTAGTCAAGCTTAGCTGGTTTCCTTTGTTTTTGTTTCTGTTCCCTAAAGGTAGTGCTGTTATTTTGAGAAGTGTTAATAAATATGTAAATCATGTAGTGTTTAGTAGCAGTCTAATATGCTGATTTATTTTACCCTTAACATTACCCATGTAAAGTCAGCATGTTTACTGGGAGATGTGTCATAGGTGAGCAAAAGTCTTCACTAGAACAGCCTTTATCTACTCTGCTAGCTCAGGTTCAGAACTTTCTACTTGCTTTTTGGGAGAAGTCACTGTCTTCTGTACTTCCCTTCAGCTTTCATCTTTTAATGGAAGAGAAGAGCAGCACAGCTCTGTATCAAAGCCAATTGTCAGCTTTCATTAGATGTATTCTATTGTTTGTTCAGATTAGAAATAACTGCATTACACTTTGACTTTGAAGCCTTGTTTGTTTTTAAATATACTGGGTATATGTGACCTTTTTGTCATTTGTGATGCACTTGGCTTGGCAAATTTGAGATACCCATTTAAACAGCAGCCAAACCTATTTGTAACGCAGGTACTTTGCAAAGGCACTTTTTTTGTAGGTCAGGCAAAGTAAAACAAAACCCTGCTGCTAATAAAAAGCATTAATAGATTCATATAAAGCATTTTTAGCTAGTACCTCAAATACATTGCATGGGGGCAACCCCCAGTGCTCAGTGAAATTGCAGCACCCAGTATTTATTTAGCAGTGGGTGGGAATCCAGTCAGCTGTTTTTATCACCCCACTATGTGCTGGCCATATGAGATGTGGCCTCTGTCAGAACGTGATGGCAAGGAAGTCTAATTCCATTAAAAAATTGCACTAAGCAAGTTTTCTTAAAATGTTTAGAATATTAAATGGGAAATGCATAATTGATACAGCGATATTAGCTTTTTTTTTAACCGAACATGCCCATCAGGAATTAGATGATGACTTGTTCTCGCAGTTAAGAAAACTTCCCCAGATACTTCCATGCACACATTTGGGAAAATTATTTGCAATGATATATTTCAATTTCCTTAATAAACTAGACCTGTCTTCCTAATTCCCTTTCCCTTAAGTCCCTCCGCAGGGGTTAAGAAATGAAGTATTTTGAAATTATTACCAGATAACTGTTTCTATGAATAAGAAACTAAGCTTTTTTTAAAATTAGATTTATATTCCAAAGCTGGGAAATAAACAGTGGCAGTAGAAAGGAAATATGAGATTAATAAAAATGAAGACGTTCTGCAGAGCATTTCTGGATTGTTTTAATCTTGTTGTTTTGGTTTTTTTTTTTTCTTTTTCTGGGAAGTAGTACTTCTGCAGCAGCCTGCATTGCAAGGAAAGCAATTCCTGCTTGCTGTTTTAAAAGTTGTATGAAAACTGGCAGAGGCAGTGGTCCTTCAGTGCCCAGTGAATCCTGTCTTACACACTGATACCTAGAGTAACACACACAGAGTGACGATGAGATCAAATGCTCTGGTTAAAAAGCCTTAGGGAAGCATTATGTGTCTGAGGTCTGATCTATTGTCTGGGAGGTCGGAGAGTGTTAATGCACTCTGCAAAGATTAGACTCCCTCTCTAATTGCTCCAACACTTCCTTAAAGGATTTAAACAGTCAGGAAAGGTGATGCTCCTTGTCAATTTTTGGCTTCTGACAGCTGTTGAAGTTTATCTGTCTTTCCACAGAGACCACTAGATCACACAAACCAAGCAGTGGCAAAAGCACAGACCCTGAATTAGGACTTAGAGCAACGAATGCCATTATTTACAACTCCACTATTTCAGCTTTTAAATACTTTAAGGGCCGTGGCCAGGATTGCTCCTTCATGCTGTGCCATTTACTTTTGGAGATGGGAACTCCCGAAGTCCCACAAAAAGTTTAACTCCCTAGTTTGATGAAAAGTCACCCTGTTAATTCTGAAGTGGGTCATATTATGGTCTGCATCCCTTAGAGCTTGGCTGATGCTTCCTCAGCACATCTCTGTGGTACCAAGTCAGTCATGGCACAGCCACTGCTTCTTTATCCAAGTGCAGTGCTACAGCTGAGCTACTGTGAGGCACTCTGCTATTTAATCCCAAATTTTCCTCTCCCTCACTAGGTCTGATAAGGATTTGAGTTCTCTTGGTTCATAGAACCTGAAACACATATAAAAAATTTGCTCAGAAATCTGGTCAAGCTCATGCAGGCAAGTTTTTCTGCTGCTAAACCAGAGTGTCCACAAGTACCTGACTCCTGTCACTGATTTTATGAAGCAAAATAGAAATTTGTCCGATGGATCAGAACCACATAAAAGAACCAGTTTGTTATTTTGCAGCTTAGATATTTGAAATAGTTTGCATTTGCAAAGGGCTGCTTTTGCTTGGAAAGTACTTTAAAAGCCAGGGATGCAAAAAAAGGTGAATGTTACTGAGAAAGGAGAAGCACAACTACACCCCAGGAGAATTTGGGAAATTTAATATATTTCTGCAACGGGGCCATCGTATCTTCACGTTCACAGGAGGGTAACATTTATTGTAATGAGAGTGCAACTTGACCCATCTTTTTTAAGATGTCCATTCCTGTTTCACAGACAGATGTGAGTGTGTCCTGTTTCACTGCAGCTCACACGACATGACAGGTCCTGCAGACCAGAGAGCCATCCTGTACTTATTTCTTCTGGTGGATCAGAAGCCTTTCAATTTGATAGTGTCTGTGGTTTTGCTAGTCTTGCAGCATCTAAATGTGTTGGTGTATCTAATCCATTTCGCACATAAATGTATAAATATGACCTATATAAAAATACATATATTTAATACCTCTTTTCTAGACTCTGAGCAGATGACTAATACAGCTGTTCAAAGGAGAAAAGGATTTTTTTTTTTTCTTTCCTTTTTTTTTTTCTTTCAAAGCCCTCTTGGCTCTGAATCGGAAATTGAGGAGCAGAATTCATCAAGTGTATTCTGATCATTCTCACATGGGTAGTTCCTCCTTCCCTTCCTGCATAGCATGTTCCTTTGCACTGTTGCTATATTACATGAAATGTTTCATCTGTATATAAAAATTAAAAATTCAAACAAAAATCTGGCCCACATGAAGAACAGGCCCTTTGGGCATATGGTTCATTATGCATATTCGTTTAATTACTAAAACACTTGGGATGTCTCTACTGCCCTTGCTTTCAACTTGTAAAGTTGGATCTGTTCTGCAGCACAGAATATGTTGAACAGGCATGTGTCATAAAGGACTCCAGTTTTCTCCTACTTCAAACTCCATATAATGTTCTTGGCTGAATCATTAGAATTTACTGATTATCAGTTCAATCCACTGCATGAAAACAGCATTTCAGGATCTCTTTTCTCTTAACACCTTCTCTAACCCCAAAAAGGCCAGTTTTACAGTGGTTCAGAGTTGTGTTTAGTGTTGAAGTGACGTGAGACTCAGGATTTAGATTTCAGGCACATTCCCACAAAGCACCTAAAGCTGCACGTTGAAGCTGTATAACTTTTATTAGCTAGGAAGGGATTGCTGTGATAGTGTGACTTTAATTGATTTTCAGGGCAAACAGGTGGTGATGGTTTAGGCATCCCCCAGTCTCCTGCCATTCCTAATTTGGAGCTGCACATATAATAGCTTTATTAAAATAAACAATCTTCTGGCTTTAGTTTTACCTGAACAGCTGCCTGAAATTGCGGGAGTCTTGCAACTTTTTCTTTTTTTTTTTTTTTTTTTTTAAGGTTATTTTAGAAAGCAAAATGTTATAGGTTCTGCTAGTGGAAAATCTCTATTACACAGCCATGCTGTTAATATATTGGGGGTTTTTTTGTGTGTGTGTCACTGCTGCTAGATTACAATGGTAACATATCCAGGGTATAATTACAGTGAGTCTCACAGTCATCTTCATGCATTTGTTCTGTAATGCAGCAATTTTGTCACACTGCAGATTGTGAACCTCCTGAAGCAGTTAAGTGTTCTGTAATCACTCTCACTGTTCCTGGGTGTGTCAGGTGCAGGGAGGGCTGGACTCCAGTTATGAACTGCAGTTCTCTCCCCTTGACTTTGGGAAATGGATCTCTGGCAGATGAAGAGACCTTCTGGGCTCTGGCATGGGGCTGTGGCGGGGAATCCCATGTACAGCTTAAGGAAAGAGAATAATCTGGAATTCTTTTCCTGAAAGGATATCATCTTACTGCTTTATATGTGCTTTAGAAGTGTTTTTAGATATCTGGCTTTGTGATCTGGGTTTACTGGTTCGTGGTTTGGGGTTTTTTTAAATTAGTTTTTTGTTCCATCTGCTCTGTTTCAATCTGGAAACATTTTTTGGGGGGACTGGAGGTTTTGTAAAAGAGGGTACGAGACAGTTTTGCAGCAATAGTGTGTACAATCATATATTTCTTATTTAATTGGATTTACTGAAACCTGTGTTTTGATTTTATTTTTTTTTCCCCATGCCATAGCTGGAGACTGCCAGGGAAGTAACCTAAGGTGTGATTCTCCTGCCACTGAACTAAGTCTAATTTAACATGTTTGCTTTAATTAGATTGCTCTTTTTTTTTTTACTCTTTCAGCTCTAATATACACCATGAACATGAAGGAGGAGGTCATTGAAGTAGTTTAAACATATCATTTCAGACTCCTGTTTGCTACCAATTGCAACCCAATTGAGAGCCCAAATTTAAGAACACTTCCACCAACGCTCCTTCCCCTCCTGTACAATTATGTCACCATCTGACCCTGTCTGCTAATGTTTCTCAAAATGTTAACAAATATGTCTCCAAATAAGTGGACATTTATCAGCTCAGCTAATGACAGGTTTTTTTCATGACCCTTTTAAGGTGTTCACCTTATGCAGAATAAATAAAATCAACCTACATTTTTTCCTCTGTTTAAATAGCACAGATATTTTTTTTCTGACACATTTTGGAAGAATTATTTACTATAGGACCAGGCTTTTAACTTGCATAATGCCTGTCTTCCCTGCAAATAGATTATAACTTTCTGTATGAGAATAATTCCAAAATTGTCACCCTGCTGATAAATAAACCAAAACATTAGAGTTAAAACCAATAATTTATCTATGATATAAAACAACAGAATTTTTTTCTCTTGCATGCCACCCCACCTTTATTTTGTGATCTTCCCCCATTGCCTTGGTCTGTGATAGTTACCCTTTTAGAAATGACATGCAGATTTATTCCCCTGGCCCATTCCCAGCAGATTACCCCAAAAGACAGAAAACTTGTAATATTTTTTTTCTTCTGTTTTTTCAGTTTTAAGCTTTACTGCTTGAGGGTCTTAACTGTATTTTACTTGGCACAGGAAATGTAAAATACATTAGATAAAAGCATGAGGGAAAAATTAGACCAGTCAGCATGTTGGCAAACAGCTATTTCTTCAGTGTCTGCTGCCTAAAAAGATTTGAAATCTTTTACTCTAAAACTGTTGTACGTACATAAATATAGAACCCAAAACTTGTGTTGCTGTTGATTTTGTTTTAACCTCTTTTGAGATTAGGGATAAAGCAGCAGCCACAACAAAATTGGGTAGAGGCACCCGCTAGACTTGTGGTGGGCATAGGCTTTGGGGCTTAAATGTATGTGTCCTGGAGGACAAAGGTGACACCCCCAGACATAAACCCTTTTGTGCTGGAAATTATGATCCACACTGACCAGTTTGCCACAGTTGTCAAATAGCTGGAATGCAATATAGAAATCTTAACTTAAATATAGTCTCAACAGGTGATAAGTTCAGTGGAATAAACCTGAACCAAGTGCCTCTTCCCTGACCTCCTCATTGAAGAAATACACCTAACTACGGATCTTGTTTTCAGTTTCCTAGGCTGGCTAACCTCATTAATGTAACCAAAATAATCAGAATAAAAGAAGGCCATCATTTTTAATTAGTTTGGTTTTATTTTGTTATTGTTCATCACTTTCTGATTCTGAGCATTGTTACGAATAAAGAACAAATCAGTTGAAGGTGTTAATGGCAGCAGTAATTCAGGCTCAGAGTGGGGACATTTTGTAAGTGTTTGCAGTCTTAAGTGTAGCATCCCAGCCTTCCCTGATGGAGTTCCCGACGGCAGTGTCCCAAGAGGATGGTGGAGAACAGATTGTAACATTGTCAGCTCTTCTGATTTCGCTGTGACTTTTGCAGAAGAACATGCTTCTTCTTAAAGCACCATTTCTGAAGAGTCCTGTGATTGCACATGAATCACAGCTTTCATTTAAAACACAAATGAGTCTCTACTTCCTATCAGCAGCAAAGAAAATGAGATCCCCCTGAAGAGTCTAAATCAGGCAGTGACAAAAAAGGCCCTAACACATATTGACTTAAACAGTAAAGTTTTTTTGCATGGTTTTTGGGACTATTTTTGTTGGTTGCTTTATGCCTTTTTTTGTTGGGAGTGGGATACGTTGGGATTTTTCTTTTCTTTTTGAACGTTCAGTAAAATTTTGACCATGCTGACCAGAGTTCTCATCCTTCACAGGCTTTATTCTGTCACTCCTTTTCCTTGTTGCATCCTCACACATGATGTAAACTGTTAAGCACAAGTTGGGTATCTTAGGTTCCCGCATAAGCTCATCCTGGGCCAGCAAGGTGCGACTGGGGCAAGAAGAGATGGGACATGTGGATGTGGCAGCAGGACGTGGCTTTGCAGCTGTGTTAGTCTATGCAGACGACTGAGGTGGGCAAATGTAGCCAATGGTCTTTGTTGCCCAAAGCATCTTCTGAGAAAAAAAAACGAATTAAGTAGGTCTACATGGTAAAAAACTGCTACGTATCCTTTATTTGTACTTCTCAGTTCTGTTCAGTTGCGTATGTGATGCAGACTGAGAGGTTTTGGGGCATAATTTGGTTTGACTTTGGGATGTTTAAGTGGATGTTTTGTGCCTTGTCTTTGTTTTTAGATTCCAGTTGTGTTTGCACTTGCATCGAAGAGCTTTTTTCTTGTAGTACACCCTTAAAAAATTAGTAAGTTGTAGGCTGATGTGTGGAGCAATGCAGAGATAATTTGTAATGTGGCATTAATATTTAAAGACCTCTATTCCTTCAGGTCATTTTTGATTTTGGTCATTGCTGTTCAATACAGAGCACATTTCACGCTGCCATTGAGATACTCTGTGTTCTTCTGCTGGTGACACAAAAAGCAAATTGAATCTAAAGTAAATAGGTTTCTCCTGCCAGTGCTGGTTTACTGAAGTACAGTTTCTCTTCCTGCCACGTTCTCTCCATTATTGCATTGCAATGAGGGAGCGACTCCACTCATAACTGACCCCTCCTTGAGCTCCTGTTTAGTGGCCGTGAAGTGGCATCAGCAGTGAGGGAGCATCATATGGATGTGGGAATGAGAGTGTTGGTATGAACGATTCTGGAATGTGTTCTTGGAAGGAGGACCGTTTGTGGGAAATACATGTGGTTGCCTCAACCTTTTTTGCCATGCCCTGAGGTGGGGCTGTGTTAGGCTAATTTCCATTCTTTTTAATGGCTTCTTTTTTAAAGAATACTCTGGGTATCCTGATTTTTGTTGGTGTGGGCTCAGCGCTGCTCTGTTCCTGCGTCCAGATTGCCCTTATCTGGAAGAGATGCCTCTGTATATACAGCTATATATACACATATGCACAAATGTACTGCTCTATGTGAGTGTGTTCATTCTCTCCTCTGCTCTTGTACTCTCTCTTTCTAAGGACAGGAATAAGTATCTGTCAGAAATAATTTGTTGTCGACAGGCTTATTGCCTCCAAGGGATTCGAGTGCCATTTTGGGGAGCCAGTATCTTACATTACTGACTAATATCCTCTATTTTGTTTTGGACTGAAAACTTAAAAAAACCCCAAAGTCTAGAGAGTTTGTCCCTGAATACTTATTTTCAGAAATTTTTCCTTTTTTTTCCTAGGGTTCATTTGTGCATACATGGCAACTTGAAACTACATAACCCAGAGATAAGTAAAAAAATACAGAATCCCTTTCCCCTGTGAATAAAAGGGGTGCAAATCTTTGTGTCTCAAATCAGAATCGGCGATTTGGCTTAGTTCAAAACCTAACTTGGACATTCAGAGCAGTGTCAGCTCAAGGTTTTCTCCTGCCTTCACGAATTAAACAGATCATGCTTATAAATCGCATGAAGCTGTTAGTTAGTAGTTTGGAGTTTGGTTGTATTGTGGGTTTTGAGACTTTGGGTTCCAAATAATATTTTTCACAGCTCTACTGATGAGGCATTTCATTAGCATTGGAGCCTACACTGGCTGAGAAAATAACTTTTTACCATAGGTTCCTCGCGTGCATTTAATCTCCTTTCACTTTTATTTCTTCCATCTGATGGAATGTATCGCTCTCCTCCCATCACTGTTGTTTTCCAAGAATTACTCTGTCACATAGCACAGCATCTTTCACTTTTCCACAAAAGCTTACCAGGTCAAAGAAAGCCTGTTTTTTACAGTTAGAAAAATTATAATTGCTGCACAGAAAAATCACACAGAAGATGCTATCTTATGCTAGGTTTCTAAACCTCTTTAAACTGTTCTATCCCCTGACTGTGGGTTTGCTGGTGACAAATGTTTTATGGGCATATTTTAGTAGACACTCGTCTAAAATCTGGTCTTAATAGTCAGATCCTAAATTGGAACCAGAGGGGCAGAAAAACCAGATTTGAAACGTGTTTCTAAGGGTTTGTTTTTACTTTCAGTTGAGGCTGCCTTCTCTCATCTTTTGTACTGCTGTCAAAAGGGCCACTCTCATGGTTGTTCAAACTCCATGCTTCTTGACAGGAACAGTTGGACCCCTCTTCAATGATTTTCAGATGAAACGGCTTCCAAACCTCCAGAGCTTTAACTTGTAGTTATTAGGCCCTTTGAAATAGCAACACATTAATCAGCTGAAATCAAGTGGTCCTTTCTCCAAGGCTGTGATATTGCTGTTCTCTTCTAGGTAGAGCTCTAGTCTAAATATTAGTTTCAAGAGCGCTTTTTTTCTTTTTTCCCCTTTCCCACTAAATACGTCTGTCTCATTTCTGTTTCTGTTTGGATCAGTGTTTTAGAATGCTGTGAATTAAGTTGTTCACTCCTATAACAGGCTTTTATACTCTCAAATGGCATTAAAGGAAGTAACGCGGAAAACTCGCTTCCACTTGTTTGACTCTTAGTTTAGAAATCGGCCGTTGTCCTTTTAATTTCTCCCGTGCACGGTGTGGAGCCCGGAAGAAAAGGTGTCAGTGATGTAATGGATTATGTCTGACACAACTTGTTCTAACAGTGATGTGAAACACCGAAAAAAGAAATGGCTTGTTGAAACTGGATCATTTGAAACAGGGGCTCGTTTTGTGTCCCTGACTTCTGGGGTATTGAGGAAGTGATCTGAACCTGTTAGTGGATTCCCTTGCTGGTCTATGTATTAGGCAAAAGGCAGGCTGGGGATGACAAGAAATCAAGAAGATACTGTTCCTTGCACTAGCCCATCATTTACATCAGCAGACAAAGCATTCTTGAGTTTTGGTAAAAAAAATATTGAAAAGAAAATAATTTAGGGAGCATAAGGTATGACTGAGGAGAAAGTAAAAACATGGATGATTGAGAACCTTGTCATTTGGGGAGTGGGTGTCTGTGTCACAGGGCTGCTGATGCTGTGGTCAGCATCAGGGAGCTTCCTGAGAGCTGATCAAATAGGACATGGGCCTGCTTGGGATCTGCTTTGAAAACTGAGGCTGCAGAACTGCTGGAAAGGCTGTTAGATTGCAGAAATATTTCTATTCGCTTTATAAACACGCTCTGAACTTTTATTATGTACTGTATGTTCACAGCAATCATTTCCCATACCTCCGAGGCTAAATAATTTCTGAATAGCTAAATCAATTTGTCTTGTGTCTGTGTTGTGTCACAGTAATGAAAGTTCCCTGTACTGTGGCAGTAGCAGTAAAGCAACTCTTGTTAAAGAGATGTGGGGGCTCTATCAAAGCGTCAGTGTCTGAGTTACAACTCAGCAGCTGATTAACCAGTCAGCATTAGAAAGGAAGAGACAGTATGCCTGAGCTACCCATTGAGCCTGCTGTGAGATTTTGTAATGAAGTTTGAAGTTTTATTTAAGGTCTGAAACTTAATAATACACAAAATGTACTGTAAGATCTAAAATCACCAAGGTCTTGATTTCGTAGCCTGCCTAAATGACCTGTGATTGCAAGGTTGTGTTGCACTTGCAGCAGAGCAGAGTGATGTTCACACAGGATGGTGACAGATGCACTAAAATTGGGTCAAGTCCTGCAATTGAGTGAATGAAGAAAGGTTCTTCAAGAGCTTCATTGACTCCTTGTAGGAAGGACTCTGCCTGGCTGGGTGCTGGTGGAGCCTTTTTGCTGCATTAAGGGAAGACTGAGTTTGCTCGTGCCCCAGGGAGATGGTGTAAATGCAACCCCCTCCAACGGGCTGAAGCAAATGTTTTGGATTAATACCTGGCAACAGGAATTTCCATGAAGGGGTTTACGTGAGGATCAGATGTGTATTTATGTGTGTGTGTCTGTTTTTATCTGTCTATATTTACCTGAGAAAGATGTCTGTGTAGAGATGTACCAGAAGAGGTCCTTGTTCTTTGGAGTGACCTCTGAAGTTGGACAGGAGCTGGTATCACCTTTACTTTGTCTTACAAAACAGGCAGAGATTAATCCAAAGGAGTTGTAATAGTTCCAGATGAACTTGTTCAGGTTAGAACTTTTCATTTATGGGAGACTTTTCAGCTGGGAATATAACAATTTTGGAAGTCTGTATTAGCTAGAGTCATGCAAGACTCCTGTAAGACAGATCAAGGCACTGTGCCTTCTTGGCCAGGATTCACGTGTTTCTGTTGCCTTGCTTATATATAAAATGTGGCTGTGTGAATCATTATCACTTCTAATTCTTTAATATGTTGAAAAGCAGGATCAAAAAGGAAAAAAAAAAAAAAGGAAACCAAATCCTCTTCTACATTCCTGCGCTGCAAATCAATAGCATGGGGATATATTGCCTGGATGTCAGCCCGTTTTATAAATGAATATATCTCAAAGATTGTTTTACTGGCCTACAAATGCCAAGAACAGGATGACAGTCTAATTCCTTGCATAGCAACAGCTAACATAAAATCAGGTTCACTTTAGAAAATGCAGTGCTGTTTGGGCAAGGTTACAGATATAGGCATTGTTTCTTGGTTTATGTTTGGCCCGTGGTAGGTATTAACTGGTCATTTGTCTGATATCAGACAAGTCTTTTTGTTTAAAAGTTACAACAGCTGCTGTTTTGTAGGGGTATAAATTCTCACACTGCTGAATGCAATGGTAAGTATTTCTTTGGTACAGTGTGGTTACACTTTCATGTCCATAGCACAAAATCCATTGCCATAAATATCCCATTCTATGACTATCAGCATTGTCTTTATATGTAATATCTGACGGGACAGGGATGAGGGCAGGTAGAGATTTAAATTTCTCATCACACATAGAGTTTTCCTTTGTTTTGGTTTGAGATACATTTACTGGATCTGACTCATTTTCACTTACCTCTGTTATTCTAAAGATGTGATTGTTGTTTCTGATCATTCCAGGTTCTTTTTGGGGGAAAAAAATGAGAAAAATGTGTTTTTGCCTTCTCTTTAAAGAAGATTGCTTTAAATAGCTTCAAGTTGCTACCAGCATTAGGCAGTTCTTCTGGAAACACTATGTATGAGTAGAAAAGGAAATGGGATCACAACATGCATTTTATGGCAGTTCTGGATTTAGTTTATTAACTTTGCATTGCCAACCCCTCCAAGTTTGCAGTCTGTTCAGGTATTATTGGTACTTTTAAGATAGGATTGCAGTTTGGCTTGATGTATTTTTTTTTTTTTTTTGAAAAAAATACTATGTGCTTTTCAAATCCCCATCACATTAGTTGTATGTTTTGCTGTTCCAATTTGCAGAACAAAACATCAAAATTTGGCTTCATGTTTTGCTGTTAGTGGGTTTTGTCAGATACCACTCCAAATATACAGACTCATACTGGTTTTGGGTAAAGAGTCCAAGCAGCCAGTGAAATCAGAATATACTGTGCTGAAAAATGGCAGGAGTATGAGAATGGAGACTAGGCTGACTGGATCCCTTTCCAAAATAATGCATCATGTGCAACCTGAAGCCTTGCCTCTTGGATGGTAACAATCCTTTCTCTGGGCTGTTGTGCCAAGGATATAGGTGGATTAATGGTGAAGATGCATTTGCTGATTATCCCCTGTGGGGTGACAAGGGAGCTGCATGGCTCCTGTTGCACCAGAGTGAAAAAAACCCTCTCCTTTAGCCTGTGAAAGACCCCCTGGCAATTAGGGTTTGATGTAGTGGAGCAGGTTTACCTCTGTAAGTGCATCTGCTCTACACTAGCACGAAGGACAAAAGGCTTTCAGACTTGAGGGGGGTCCTATGAAGGAGTGAATAAAGCCTTTGGAGTAACCTTATGTTCATGGCCTTATACTTCCCCAGATGCAGGGGAGGAGGACCTAACAAACAGCAGCCTAATGATCTCAAACAGAATAGAGCAAAAGCACACGCTTTGCGAGCTGGTTTCTGTGCCAAAATAATAATATGAATGAGGTTTGAGGTTAACAGACATTCAAGGATGAATGTACAGGGTGATAATGACTGAAAAGGCTTTCTTACATGTCTTTCTCTTTAAACACTTGTGTGTGTTCCCTTCTGCTGCTTTGTTTCTCCCAGGTATTTGTGGTCACCGTCTGGAACGTGGAGCTGTACATGGTGCCCCTGGCTTTGCTGGTGCTCTTTGCGTACAATTTCTCCCTCCTCACGACAGGGAAGGTCAATAATGCCCAAGATGCCCAGGCAAGTAAAGTGGCAGTACCACTTCTGGCAGCCCCAGTTTGCCATTTAGCAAAGTGTCACGTATTTTAATGGTATTCAGCAAGTTGTGTATCTAAATGGAGTTTTTATTCAAAGTTACTGAAAAGAAACCTCAACCCTCTTGATTTCCATTATTCAATTAAAGCAATAAACCATGCAGACTAGTAGGAAAAGACAATGAGAATGTGTAGGAGGAGGATTTCACTTACTAAGTAACTACAAACATTTTTAAGTTGAATTAAGAAAGGCTTGCAAAGCAACAAGTGCCTCTCTTGCCTTTGCATCACACTAATGATTCATGATTCACAGAAGAGGAAAGTCAATAGAAGCCAGAAGAGAATGTAGTTATTTTTAAAGTTATTTTATTGTCCTGTGATTTGAGGCTTTAAAAAGCCTTTTTTCCTCCATCCCACCCCCCACCCTTAAATGACAAGTGCTTTTTCCTCCAGAAATTTAGCCTTCGTTTTTTTTAACTTTGAAGAAAAAAGGATTTAAATGCAGAAAACAATCACAAAATAGAACACAACAAAATGCTACTCTTGGGGTATGAAATGCTGTTTGATGTTGACCACTGTCATTATTCACGTAACAATGGTAATTACAGCTAGAAATGAGCATAAATTCATGAATGTCCATAATGTTCTGGTTTTTAAAAGTGAAATAAATACAGTAATGAAATGGAAGCCAACTTTTGATGAAAAGATGATTGACATTAGTCCCATTACCTGAACGAATCAAGTGGATTTTATACAAAGACATAATATTGTAGAATTTAAAAAGTCAATAGCTGCTTTACTAGTTTTAGTGAGAAAAGTTACTCCTAGTTCAGTTTTCATCCATTCACAAGTGGCAAGATTCTTAGAAAACAGGGGAAGTTGCATTATCCAGACTAGGAGAGGTTTAATTTGAAAACATGGTAAAAGAAATTCTTTTCTCCAGTTTCAGCCAAGTCCAGAATAACACAGAAAGATACTGTGTGTCTTCAGTGACTACTTGATTTCATCAAGAAAATAACTTCCCATGTGGGAGAATCCCAGGCAAACAGCTGGTTTTGGTTTTAATACAAAAACCAATAAAAAACCAACAATATTAACTTATTCAGAAAAAAATACACAGAGAATATCTTCCAGCCCCCTCACTCATCCTGTGGTGCGTTTGTTGCATGTTCAGGTGAGGTCAGTCTCACAGAAGACAGAAAAACTGGGCAGAGCATCCTTTGGGTGGATACTACAAGAAGGATATCTCTAAAAGTACAGCTAATTGTAATAATGCTCAAGGAAGGTCCATCAGAAATTTGGCTCCTATCACACATTCTGTAGGCAGTGCGGTGCCATGAAATTCGGGGGTGCGTTTTTGCCTGAGCAAAATCACACATCTGCCAAAGTGCTTTGCAGGATTGAGATCATATGGAACAAGTAGTCAAAGTGCCTTTAATATTACCTGATTCCTTTTTTATGTGTGTCTATGATTCTAACCATCTGTAGGTCAAAAATAGACAATCAGGTGCTACCCCTAGTCACATCTGTCCTGCAGATGAGATGAGGTTTTCTTCAAAATACCAATGGTTTTTACACGGTCATTTATTTATTTTTTGCTTCTTAAGCCCTTGGCTGCATGTTCACTGCCCTTGGTTTTTGTGTGCTAGCACACACTTTTTGTGTATACAGAGGAATGCAAGCAACAGTCTTTGCAAAAGTGAACCTTAAATTCACTCTGATTTCTGTGCTGTAAAATGTGAATAATAGTATTAACCTTGTACTCCTGGTCCAGTTGCCAGGAGGCTAAATTTGTGAATATTGGTAAAATGGTTTATGTTTTACAGATGGGGAGCTTCTACAGAAATTTAAACCATTATCAGTGTTAATTTGGCTGCTCAGGGTATTCCAGAGCGCCAGAGACTAAATCTGGGTATCTCATCTCCCAGTACCTTTTATATACTAGATGAAACTGCTTTCAGGGGGAAAAAAAAGGAAGAAAAAAAAACCCAAACAGAAACACCCAACCCCCAAGAAAACCCAAATCCAAAACATCTTTTTTATTGTGATTCCTCACATTCTTTGCATGTTTGCTGTATTTAAAATTGTAGTACACAGATTCAAATGTAGCTATTAAATAACCAAGAAAAACCTGGAGGATCCTGTTAAAGGCTCAGTTTATTAAATACCTGAATTGAAAGCCAAGTGCTCCTAATTCCAAGCCTCAGCCAAGTCTTTTGTTTTCTCTCCTACCTGTCAGCATAGAAGTTAAAGGGAGGAAATAATGCTGCATAGAAATCTGACTGTGATTCATGAGATTATGTTCATACTAATGTATTTTCTAAAGTCTTAATGTTTCAGTAATGGCCCTAAAGGGAGGGAGCAGTCATTGTAGCAGAGAGGATGGAACAAGTTGAGTATAGAGTCCTCAGCCTTGACATACCGTCTGGTTCATTTGCAAGACTTAAGTACAGAGCTGTTTACAGACAGTAGAAGTTGGCAATGAATTTGAAAGCCTGTTGCCTTCAAATTACTGGACACAGCCACGAGTGCTTTATTTAGGCTTAAAATTTGTATAGGGTGTTGCGTGCTGTGTTCAGAATAGCACACACACGAAAAAAGGTCCTTGAATACAAAAAATTAGTTCTGAAAGGTGAAAGTGGTGGGTTTTTTAAATGACTTTCAATAGAAGTGGGAGAAAATTGTATAATGAAATGTTGTGGGAGTATCATAAGCTTTTTGAACACTGCCTGTTGCTGAAAAATAAGTGTAGTGTTTTGTAATATGGACATCTGCTTCTGCAGGAGCTTATGGGCTTGGATGAAGATGAGGATGAAGATGATAAGGTAAGCATATCTCATGATTGTGTTGGGTAGTATCAGAAGGAACGTGGGAGAGCACAAACCCACCATGTTCTCTCCATGAGATCTTCAGTTGTTATCTGTATTAGGTGGGAAGACAGTTGTCAGCAGTTTGCTGTTTGGCAGATTTGAAAGTAGGAGAAGATTGGTTTGTGTAACATTCCATAGTGGTATTACCTCCATGAGACCTCTGAACATTAGTTGAATCTGAGCAGCTCCAGTTTGTGTACATGTGAACACGTGTAATGGGCACATGTTCATGTACGTGCACTTGGAGGTGTGTGGGTGGGTGCAGGAGGTGCAAAGACACACAAGAGTGTGTAAAATCCCCCACTGCTTCCGAGTGTTGGATGACATTCTGTGCTAGTGGCTTTCCCCAAATGATTTGGCATTTCCACTCCAGCAGGCCAGAATTAGTGTGATTTGTGAAGGACTGGTTAGAATTTTCTCAACGTTTCTTTCAGAGCCTGGGAAGAAAACCAGTTTTAGTTCATCGGCCGAAATGTGGAAAGAATTGGTATTGGCAAGGCCTGTTTTTTATTTTATTGGAACGTACTTACTCATTCTTCTCACTGTGAAAAATTCATTGGATTTTTTTCCAAGTTTATCAAACCACAGTGACAAATGATAAAAGGATTAGAGGGCATGACATATGAAGAAAGATTAAGAGAACTTAATGTATACAGCTTGAAGAAACATAAGTAAGTGAAGGAGGATCTGATAATCTATAAATACTTTAAAGCTAAAAGGTGAGGAATTATTTAACGAGCAACAGCATGCAAAGGAACATTAGCTGTTAGGAAGAAAATGTTCACAAGGCAATGTGAAACTTTGAAATTGCGTACTAAGTTAATAAGACTCGTCTTGAATATTCTGTATTTTAAAAGTGTTACAGTGAAATTGTTGATCATTGAGATAAATCAATACCACAGCAGACCAGTGCACCTTAACTCTTCTCAGTCACAGACCCTAGAATTGAAGCTCAGCAGACTAATTGATGGGAATAGTTATTTAAATTTAACTTGCTCCTCTGTGGTGGTTATATTTTAATGAGCAACCAGAAATCCGTCAAAGTTATAAACTGAACTTTAGGCAATCTAGTTGAATTACAGGTTTCTTGCAACACACAATAATTGTCTAAATGTTCTTATTTATAATTTACTCTTTGCATCGTAAATTTTGTCAACTGAATGGACCAATATCTGGAACTCATCAGAAGTTGCTAAATGAAAGTTGCTTCTTTTTCAAAGGAATAGTATGTCTCTCCAAAAGTCAATAATTTCTATTTAGTGGGTGTAATTTCTATACAGTGCTAGACACCTGTAAATATTGACCCTCTGCATATTATTTGTGATGCCTAAAGGTGTAACTTATTCAGTGGAACAATCCTATTTACTTTCTTCAGTTTTAATATTCCTCTTTTTCACTTGGAAGTGCTGAGGTGGGAATAGAGAAGTAAAAATGTATTAAATTAGGTATATAATCCTCTGTTTCCTGTGCTGTGCAAGAGATTCATGGCTGCAATGATAAAATATTCTAGGTTGTATTTACCCGAGATTTAACTCCAGTGACTTTGGTTCTCTCTGTAGATACAACTGGGTTGCTTAAATATGGATTTAACGACTTTAAAGTTTTGCCTTCCCCCCAAACAACTTCACTGTAGTTCTCTTTCTTGGTTTCTTCTAACTAAGTAGGCAGGTTTGGGAAAACTCCTGAGAGTCAGTGTTGAGCTGTTGATGATTTGGCCCTGCCATTTTGTAATCAGTGTTGCCTCTGTCTCCATTTCATGCATACTCAGACTCTTGACACAGAGAGCTGGTAGCACTGGCTAAAGCTACTCGCAGTAGACACCAGCAGGCTTTCTTGTCAAGGTAACCATTTGCATTCGAAGATTTCAATAATAATAATTCATAATTCATATTAACTGTTGTACAAGTGTTGCAGGTCTATGGAATTCTGACACAGAATTGCCAGAAGAGACAATTTCCAGCCACTGCATATGTCCCATGCTTTCATTCTGCCCTGTGTGTATCCCCTGTGCAGCAGTGCTGGACCGTGCTTGCACTCTGATGACTCGCATCTTTAAGTACATTAGGTTATTCTAAGTGACTTTTCCAAGTCTGAGGGTGGCCAATGTTCGCTGGGGAGTGTAAGAAAAATGTAATTTTATGACATTATCTCATGGCAATGTCAACATTTAAACAGACAACTATACTTTAAAAAGAAGTCTGTATATTTTTTTTCCCCCTCCCTAATACAAGAGCTCCCAGAGTTGAAATCTGCTAGTTGGGTTGTGGTATAGGAGGTCACTGTTTCTGTTTCCTATCATCGTGTGTATCAAAATACGCACACACAGAGCCCTTCTGGGTTCTGCTGCCTGTTAGACACAACAGACCATGCTTCTGGGAATTGTAACACACCCTCTAAGAGATGAACTGTTTACAAATTATAAATACACAGACACTTAGTTCAAAAACCCAAGAGCAGATTAACTCCCTCCACCTAAACTATCTTTCTTAAATGACAGGGCTTAATTGCCAGCTCCCCCGTCCTTTCTCCCTTTGCCCTCCCCACATACCAGCATGGAGGACTGTAAAAGATAGGAGAGCTCTGTCCCTTTGGCACAGCTCTTCGGTGGATAAATGCCTTCTCGGATTTGTGCCATCTTGGACGCAGAGTTCAGGCTGTGTCCTGTCAGCTCTGGGCTCTGTCAGGCTGCCTGAGTAAGGATTGTTTTAAAATTACATCACTGAAACATCTTTTGCCTGCCAATAAGAAGGCATAGACAAGTTACATGCAGCTCAGTGTAAGTTGTGGGATTGTTGACCATTTCTATTTATTTTACTTTATTTTCTGGTTTTGATAATGACTGTAGAGCTTCAAGAGCAGACAGTTACACTGTGGATGAATGTGTGTCATAGTACCTGACTGGAAAGAGCCTTGGAGTCTTCCCAGTTGTGTCAATAAAAGTTTGCATCTCCTTCACAACAGACAAAACTTAAATCACTACTATTTCCAGGTCTGGTAGCTAATTCAAAAGAAAATTAGAGGCAAAATGAAGTGGACAACAATTCCTGCGTGTTGGTTTTTTGGAGGGTTTCTGTGCTGTGGTGAACCAATGTAGCCCTGCTTGGCTGGTGGGATGTAACGGGAAAGGATCAAATGATACTGTGGCGTTAAGCCATGTTATTTGGCAACTTCCAAGGATAGTATCTCATGTATTGGAAACAAACAGAAGTGGGAAAAATAACCAAAGAATAAAAATCCACTGTTTATAATGTAGGAAATTCTCTGTCAAAAATAGGTACCAAAGATATACAAAGTTTTATGAACAGAATTCAAAAAGACTCCAGCCAAACAAATTAAAGTCAAATTCATCCAGTAGCAAACAGCTGACATTTTCCGTCTGAGTTAGATTCAGCATGTGGAAACCTTCCGTATGGATCTTATTTGTACGGGTGGATTACGATGAAAATTGCATTAATTTTCTCCTCAGTAAAGGTCAGTAATTGAAACATGAACCAAGACTCTATTGTGTAAGATGCTATATCCCCATACTTAGGAAAGGTCATTCAAGACAATATCATCTCATTGTTTTCTTCCCTGGAAGTATAAATAATTTCATTAGTTTTTCTTTTTCTGTTCAATTCAACAATTGCAATATAATATTTCAACATCTCCCGTTAAGATTGCTGAAGAGAAATGATGGTAAGGATTGAAAATACCCTGTGATACCCTGTTCAGACTGACAAGGATCATCCACCTTCTCCACAAAATTATGGTCAAGATCGTGTCCTAAAAAGACCCAGTGCAGGGGTTGCTCTGACTGTGCTTTGTTCTTTCCTTGGAAGCTTCCTGTGTTCAAGAAACGGGAAGATAAATAATCTCTTGTTATGCCTTATTTGCACTGCATTGTTGTCTAGGACTGCTCCTATCCATAGGCATCCCATAAATTGGCACAGTCCTTGTATCAGCATCATGACCCACCAATTCATAGGTTTGGGGGTGATGGGGCAGAAGAGTTGAAAGGAAGAGCTTGCAGAGGACTTACAGACATCCTGGGCACTGTGATATGTCTCTCCTCAGAAAGAAACCTTGGCAGCCGTGTGGCAGTCTAAAATTCTCCCTCTTAGGGAGCGTTACCTACTTAGAGGTAGGGGAGCCCACACTGTAACTTCTCTGACTCTATGGAGAAATATTAAGTTAGCAGTAGGCAGATGACTGGACTAAGCACATAAACCTCAGAGAGACCTTCTTCCTTACTTCCAACTATTTAAAATGTTGTTAAATTTTATTTTGAATTGGCCAGATGTATGAATAGATCCATCTTTACCCTGTACCCCAAATTGCTTAAGGTCATTACCTAGATTATAGATGATGATCCAGTAGTTTAAGTCTAATGACCATGTGATTGTTCTTAAGTTTCATGTATTTCCAGGAGAAAGCACTTATTTTGACAGAACTTGTTTTCTTTCCCCTTCCCTGTTTTAAATCAAAGGTGACTGATGACTTTTTATCTCCATTCAGGATTGATTCCCATTGGTTCTTATGCACATGTTCCTCACCTGAATGGTGTTTTTATTCTGTTGTGACTGCCAGTATTGCTTTAAAACTTGTAGCAATGCCACTGGACTGGGTTACTTTACATGTCTATGAAAACGTGAGCAAGTACGAATAATGCTTCTTAACCCCCCTGCATTTCATGCCTGTGCATAGAGAAAGCAACAGAGTTATGATCTAAGGTTTTTCACATAACATTTTTCTTGGATTTGGCTTAGGAGGCTCTTGCTGGTCCCCTGTGCACAGATGAAATTCGTCTAATGTAAACAAAGAAAGTGTAAGCGTGGCTGAGCGAGGCATGAAGTGGTCATCCTCTGCCCTATAGGCATTGTTGCCCAGCCTTAGCTGTAGTATCATGTGCTATTGCTTTTAAAATGTGTCCTTTTTAAGACCCATGCTGCTCTCCTTCATACCAATCTGAAGTGATTCTATTGGCTCTGGTGGAATTATTCCAGATTTCACACCTTTTTAACTGAGAGCATAAATTGACCTGTATGTGTTGCATTTCCTCTATTTGGTAATTATTTCAAGTACACTCAGATTCGCTAAATTTCCACAGGCAGGCACATTTGCAGCATGGTGTTAATAAACAAAAAGATCCTGTGATGCACAGTTTCAGGACTGCACGAGGCAATTGCTCAGAGTTTGGCAGCCGTCCTCTCCGGGTACCCGTCCTCCTGGAAGTGCTGAGCAGCTCCCCTCGACACGCAGCAGACATTGCAGCACAGGGCAAGACAGTGACTCAGCAAGGCAGATTGCTGGGTTCATTTCAGCCGCCTTTGGCTCCCACCGAAGGCAGGATCCAGTTCAAGGTTGCTGTGGTGACTGTTTTCAAAGCTCTGCCTGGAATTCATTTTAGCTACCAAGAGACTGTCTGTCACTCCATGGCTACCACCTCCCACAAGAGCTTCATTCTGCTGCTAGACTGGAGCTGTTAGTGGAGTGTTCCCTGCAGACAATAGAGGCCAGTGGTCTGCTGTTTATACCCAATAAAATCTTTCTGGTTTCAGAAGTTCTTCATGGACAAGTATTTTGGCCTTAAGCTGTTGTTTGGCACAGGTTTTGCTGGACACCGGTAAGGTCAGAGTTTTGTAGTCTAGCACAGAGCGAGTTGCAAATTAAATCCAACTTTGGCTAACTCTGCTTTTCTCTAAATAACTACAGCATGTTTTGTTTTGTTGCTTTTTTCTTTTTTTTTTTTTTTTAAAAAAAGCAGAATAATAGTGGAGCAAAAAGCAATGCGTCTCTGAGCTGTTTTCCTTTCTTTTCCCTTTCCATCAATCTTGTTCGTTGCTAGTACAGTGAGGAATTAATAATTGGTACATCAGATAAATCCTGGTAAAACATTGCCCTAATGTGCTTGCAGCAGTAGCATAATGAGAGAGCTACTGTAAGAGAGCTAATCCCAAAGTTAGGCCAGCCCAGGGCTAGGCAGAGTAATTCTTTCAATCCCTGAAGATATTCATGATTGTCATTCCTGACTCAGTTGGCTGTATCCTGTTTTCTTCTTCCTTTTGCATTAATCCCTATTTATGTTTTCTCCTCCCCTTTTCTTCATCTTTGCCCCCAAGTGTTCCTCAGCTTTATATATTGAGTTTCCCTTGGCACGCCAAAAATCTGCTGATGAATACCACTTGTTTGAAAGTTGCATGCAAGATTTCTTTTTCTGCGAGTGTTTTTTATGAAGTCCGAGTGAGCAAGTATTTAGAACTCACTTGCGGCTTCAAGCCTAACTTTTAGTTGTGTGCATATGATATTTGCAAGTATACGTCAGAAATACCCTTGGAGAGTAAAAAGTGTGTATGTGTTTGGAGCATTGCTTACTTTTTTGGATGTATCCAGAGGAAAAATATCTGAAGGACAGATTTAAAAAATAGGAAACAGCTTTCTGTAAAGATGAAAGCTATTAATCATTGAAACAAATGATCAAAAGAAGTTAGGGAATTTCCACCATCCAAGCTTTCAATTCTGTAGTGGATGCTTGGCTAGAGAAGAAGCAGTAATGGGCGGTATTTGGTCTTTGTTCCAGAGCAGACGGTTGAAGAATTTTGCCTTCAGTCTCTTCCTCTACAAGTCATGATTTTCCCTTGCAAGCCCAGCTCTGATCATTGTAGCTCCCCCGTTGTGAATTGCTGTGCCAGTGCTGGGGACATCCTCTCCTGGCCTGCCCCATATTCCCACTCTTTAAAATTCTTCAGCGTTGGAGGTACCTCAGTGTTGAGGTCACGTGAAGGTTTCTTTTGCAACTGTCCCTGAATGTCCGGGAGCACCACAAGTTCTTTGCAGAGAAGGAAGATCACAGAGTGGTGGTAACCCTTTGAGTGTGTTTACATGCCCCTGTTTAAGTGTTACGTGTTTCAGAAACAGGGAAATCTAGAAGCCACTTCCAGTACGGCAGAGGTTTGGTGTCTTCATTTACAAGTTTAAGTTGATGTGCATTAGCTGGACACAAAAGACTTAATTTACAAAATTGCTGGGTCTTGGTTGGTGTTGTTTTTTGTTTTTTTCTTCCCTCCCCTGACATGCTTAATCTTTTGTAAACCCCCTTTTGTGGTTTTGTTCAGGCAATTAATGTAGAAATGAAGGTTTCTTAAATCAGGATATGCAAGGAAGATTTGAAGCAGCACACTGATTATATAATTAATTCTCAGTTGTAAATTCATTTTGATGGAGTTAATTCTTTCCCAGAGGCTGAAGACTAGTTTTGGTCCACCCACAGTGCTGTAATCAGCTAAGAAATAAAGAGAAAGGCCTTGAAGGAATGGAATTTTTGCGACTGGTTTTAGGGGGAAAAACGCCAGAAACAGGAAGGATATTTTGTTTTCAATTCAAGCAAAAGCTTCTGAGCTGTGATTTTGAACCATGGGTATCCAAATCCTGTTTTCAAGCAGCATAATAGATTGAGTCGAAAAGAAATCAGAAAGGAACGATACTTGAAGAGGCTGGAGAAAAATTATCTGGGTGGTGGGACCTTGCACAGATGGGAAAGTCTATTTAGTGGAAGATGTATTTAGGATTGCTTTTTTCATCTTCCACAAATATGGTAGTGTTCAAATATAGCTTTCTCTATGACAGTTGCCCAATTTCCTAATAAATAGGGGCTGTCGTCCTGATGGACTCCTACTACTTCCAACAGTGCTTTGTGAGGTGCTGACTTCAGAAAGCATAAACAACACTCTCAAATCTAAATAATTTGGAAAATCCCGTTTGCTGTACTTCATTTGTCTGCTTCTCTCTTGCTTAATCAGTGACCTAATAATCCTGTAGATGTGTTTAGACTGCAGGTTTCTAGAACAAAACAATAATAACAAAGAAACATTGACAAATTCCCAGGATTTTTAAATGATTATTCACATACACAACAGTGCATGCTGCAAGGACAGTTGCAGCCTATTTTACCCTAATAACTGATTTTATTTACAAGGCTTTCTAATCTCAGTTTGTCTCTGCCTTTACACGGGTTGGTCACATTTTGTATTAGAAGTTGAAACCATCGCTGTCTGGGGGTGATTTTAACATGCACGCCAGGTAAACACAGGCAATGCAGTTGTCATTATGTCTCTGGAACTGGTAGTTTGTGTTTTATTTTCTTACTCTGCCTCATGGCTGCAGCAGAAGTTGTGTTGGTTAAAGTGCGTTATCACTCCATCTCTGAGCTCAATCGAAGATGTGTAAATGAAGTCAGCATGATGCAGATAGAGCTGACAGATGATCTGCCTTGCAGCTCGGGGTAGCAAGAGTAGGCTTGCCCTGCAATATCACTTTATTT
Organism: Oxyruncus cristatus; assembly: GCA_013399855.1. Lineage (NCBI taxonomy): Eukaryota > Metazoa > Chordata > Aves > Passeriformes > Cotingidae > Oxyruncus > Oxyruncus cristatus. Next base: position 814,703 of record VXAY01004120.1, read on the forward strand.
AAGTGGTTTCTTACTCTACTCTGTCTGAATTTGGACAGAGTGATATTCCTACTGTCTGGTTTTCCACGAGCTGTTCTCCAACTTTTACTCCCAAGTTTGGTGGAAAAAAAAGCCAACTGTGGCAGAGGGACCATTGTACCACCCCAGCGAGTGAATAGTTAAATATAATTCCAATGTGTCATTTACATTTGAGCCTAACGAGGTTATAACTGGAGCTGTGTGAAAATGACTTTTTGGTGCTATTTTCACATAAACTGACTATTTATTTATTTATTTTGTTCTGGGGTTATTTCACACCCCAAGGGTTTCATTTTTGTTGGTTGTTTTATTAATGTAAAAATACTCATTTTCACACCCAAATGTGTGATTATTTAAAAAGCTACTTCTATTCATTGTGCACTCACTTGCAACCTAAAGGCAAATATTCAAATGTCTGGAGCTTGATAACTCCATGGTGGTTTTGGCTGGCTTTTTAAAATCAAAAATTACTGGGGAGAGAAATGGGCAGTAAGTAATTCCAAGTGTTATAAGGGCTGTACTCCCATGCCTCTGTCTCAGCATCCAGGGATGGGTCAGAGGTTATTCCAGCAGATGCTGGAGTGTTGTGCTCTGTGTCAGGCACACACAAACCTTCTCCCACCATGGTAGTGCCAAAAGGCTGGAGCAAGAGCCCTCACCTCTGTGAGGGCACTGTGTGACTCTCAGTAGCCTCTGATCTTCTCCTGCATGGAGAAATAATGTGGATGACAACACAGAGGCAGAATTGCAGCCGTGTTGATCCGCATGTCTCTGGCCCTTGCTCTTCCCCTCCCACCCTTTCCACTACCCCGACTGGTGAGGACCATGGAGAACATGGGTACAAAATGCTTTTTACCATCATCTCCACTCTCTGGGAGCCAGTTGGTTAAACCACAGCTTAAAGTGTCTTATTTTCGCTAAATTGGCCTGATTTTTGAGTGTCTAAAAGTGATGTAAAATCAGTGTCCAGGGCTCTGCATTTTGTAATAAGTGAATGTTTTGCTGATTTCTCACTAGAATATCTGCAACCACACCAATTTGCATGCCTGTATGTGTGTTAGATTGCTGGCAAAGAAATGCTGAATGCTGATAATTGTATACTGATTTTCAAGCCTGATTTAAGTCATTTTGATTTTTAATTCATTCTGTGCTTCCTTTTTATTTCTGCACTTGTGTAGTAATGTCCTGTAATGTTGTTGCCTAAAATAAGCAGTAAGAAACAAAGTTGTGAGATGGCCGCTGTGAAGGGAAAAGGACTTTTCTTCCTTTGATTCTTTTTTTTTTTTTCACAGTAAAAGAATAAGTCTCTGTACACAGAATGTTCAAAAAATATAGCATTCACTATCTTGCTGCTAATTTGTATACACAAAACAGCATGGCTGTGGGGAGCCCAGAAAGCTCCGAAAAGTGATATTCAGAAGTTCTGCACAAGAATATTCTTGTTCTTGAGGAGTGCTGAGCAACCAGCACTGCATACCAGGGGTGCTCAACACCTCTTCTGCTTTGGGGTGAAACTGAGTTCTTCAGTGAAGTCCTGGTTGAGATCCTACAGTTGATTTGTATTGGAAGGTGAAGAAACCTCTGCCCACATGTTGAGGAAAAGGAAGAAAATAGGGATCTATATTTTATATATATATTACATACAATTAAAAAATCATGTTAATTGTATGTGATAAACCCTGAATGTGTGTTCTTTCCTTCCTTTAGTGACATACTTGAGTTCATGGATACAACAGCAGTTCTGGGAATCTTACTTTGTTCACATATCTTTGAACATCTTAGCAAATTCTGAATGTATTAAGAAAAAGTTTTGATTTTCTGTTTTGGTTTTTTGTGTGGTAGGAATCTGAGAAAAAGGGGCTAATTGACAGAATCCACATGGTCCAAGAGATCATCATAGCCGTTCAAAGCATCCTTGAAGAAATAGCGTCATTTGGAGAGAGGATTAAAAAGTAAGTAACAAATTTTTTTATTGCTTAACTGTGATTTGCAGTGAAGCAGAACCAGGAGGACCAAGGTGGAGTGAATGTCTTGCTCCAAAAATGACTTCAAGGTGCAGCAGGTTATCCTCACCAGTCCCACCAGTGCTTCTTCTCTTGCAGTCATTTATTCCAAAAACCTTTTCAAAGGTGAAGCCAAGAGTGAAGCCAAGTGCTTCACTGATGTAGCTTTCACATTTGCCTGAATTTCTGGTCTTATTTGTTTGTGATGGAGTAGGGAGTCATGAATGCCACAGATACTACGTGAAGATGTGGGCACAGAAGCATTAGGCATTTCTTTTCACTCCCATCACAGAAAGTAGGTAGGAGTTGGTGGTTGCTTTTCCCACGCCCTCCGTGCCCAGACCTGACTGCAGGGGTTACCAGTCACTTATGTCTCTGACCAATGCATTGACGTTCTTCTCTCTTTGCCATTTTGAGCTGTCTGCTTCCTGCTGGTGCCACGAGGAAGCCCCAAGGGGGTTTTCAGGGTCTTGTTGCAAGGGAAGGCACACAGTGTATTCCTGACCTTACAACGGAGGGAGGTGAAGAGCCTAAAAAAAAAATAAAAAAAAAATCCCACACACGAACACACACAAACTTTTATAACTGAATCTATTGGAGCTTAATTGACCCGCATTGTTTTCTGTTTTGAACACAAAGTGATGGTTTGTGATCGAGCCACACTTTAATGAGGAGCTGGGTTCAAGCTAAAAATACAGCAAGCGCATGTGCTGTGGTTCCACGCCTGACACCCCAGCTGGGGTGGAAGTGGCCCAAAGATGTATTCCAGTCTATGAACAGGGCACTGTTCTGCCCAGCTGCATGGCAGGAAGACTCGGAGTACTTAAACACTATTAGTTCTTGTATTCATTTTGCTAACAATGGTCTTAAAGAACACGTTGGGTATTAATGTGGAGGCCCGATGTAATTTCAGAAGAATTCCGTTGTAACTCAACAGTGGTGTACCATTAAAAATTTGCTATCAAAGTTTTTTTGTAAGTGACAGACTGAATTGTGCTGTAGTTTCCGTCTGTCACTCCAGTTACACAATGTTAGGGAGTTTTCTCTGAACTGAGCTGTTTCGCTATTTTTTTTTTTTTTTACTTAAGCTACTTGATTGATGATGATGGGTCCTCTCCCACCTATCTTTACTTAATATTTAATACGTCTGTTGAAGCTTAAAAGTAATTCTTGTAGCGTCCTATTAATTTTATCTGTCAAGGGAAGTTTCTCTTATTTTATAGCCTGATCAGTGGTCCACATTCATTCTCTCTTCTTCCTTCTCCCCATCATTGTGATATGATGGAGTTAGCAGGCAGATTGTGAGAAACAGAGATGCCCAGATCTGTAAATCCATCTAACCGTGTAATAACTGGCATTCTTGTAGTCCAAGTATCTCAATATTTGTTGCACGCCATAGGGTTATGTCTTACAAGGGCGTGGGGGGACAAAGTAACTTCAAAGGATTTTTAGCAGTAGCTGCTCACCTTAAGTCCATCACTGACTTACAGATGAGAGGTCAGAGTGAAATAAAGTCCTGTTTTTTCACTACAATCTTGTGGAAGTCTGAAATACGGTAGTGACTGAGCCTCTCAAGAGTGCTTCCCTTGGGAGAAATCTGATGCAGATTGTTGGAATGCAGAAGCTTGGACTGCTGCTCGAATATTACAGCTTACCCAGGCCAGCCTCCTATATACAGTGTAGTTAGGAATTGTTGAAAATTTAAAGAAATAGAAGCAAGTTTATATATCTAAAGAGAGATTTATTTAAAACATTATTCCCTAAAGCTATACAGAGGAATTACTCTATCTGCTCTTTCAAAGTTTAGCACCCTAATTAATCCATTCCAGGTTACCATCAGGGTTGACTCTGGCTACCTGCCATGTTTGAGTCGTGCACTGACACACATCTCGTGTCATCTCCACTGTGGCCCAGTGGAGCCAGCTCTGATGGCCCCATCTGCAGATCAGATAATCCACCCATGAATAATGAAGAGCTGACTGGTGAGCAGAGATGTGAAACAAGTGCGACACATAGAAGAAGAAACAAAAACAACTCACTTACGTGCCTAACAACTTCACTGAGCTCCCCTGGGCTCCTTTTCTCTTTCCTTATCATGGTATCTGCCTCTCAGATATCTCCCTTAATCCATTATAACATCCAGATGTAGGAATCTGCATATCCACTTTCCAAAGGGTCTGCAATTTCTGGCATGTCTGACTGTGCCAAGCGCTGCAAAGAGGTCATTAAATTGTTATTGGGTAGCAGAGTACAAACTGCGTTCAAGAACAGAAATGTTGAGAAGGATTGTTTGTTTTTTCCTTACAGCACATTCAACTGGACAGTGCCTTTCCTCTCTGTCCTGGCCTGCTTGGTCCTGGCAGCAGCCACAGTTATTTTGTATTTTATACCACTGAGGTACATAATTTTAATCTGGGGTAAGTACTCCACTGTATTATGATTAAATGCACTGATTAAATGCAATATATGTCTACAGAATGAAATCAAACAAGCTTTAAACCACCTGTTGCACAGACAAAAAAGTGCTATTGCTTAGAGGTGAATAAAGATGTTATGAACTTCTTAAAATTACCATTTCTCCCCCCTGGGTTATCCGATAATTTGCTTTTCTTAGGGTTCTTTATAAGTTTCCAACAGCACCACAAGAAGAGCATTAGCCTAGATAAGCTACTTTCAGTGTTATTATTCTTCTGCAAGAAAGTAATTAGCTTCCTGGTGCTGTAGCCCCCCAGCTGGGAAATGGTAGGAAGTGGACAAGATGTGTTTTCAGAGCTGGACCATGTAGACTTGGACCCCAGGAGCCTTTTGGGTCTGAATATCCCTGCAGTCAGGACAGGCATTGTGCCCAGAACCCAGCAGGAGACCCCTGAGCATCTCCTTCTGTCATGGGTCAGAAAGTGCTTGTGTGAAGATACACATAAAGTAAAAGAGGGAGTTTTAAAAATTAAAACATTCCTGGTGGTGTTATGAAGAAGTGTAAGATCATCTTTTGCTAAAGGAGGTGGCATTCAGGGGCCTTCAGTCACAGGACAAGGGGGAATGGCTTTAAACTGAAAGAGGGTGGGTTTAGGTTAGATATTAGGAAAAAATTCTTTACTATGATGGTGGTGAGTCACTAGTACAAGGTGTGGATGTACCATGTCTGGAAGTGTTCAAGGCCAGGTTGGATGGGACTTGGGTGAACCTGGTCTAGTCGAAGGTGTCCCTGCCCATGACGGGGAGGTTGGATTGAGATGGTCTTTAAGATCCCTTCCAACCCAAACCATTCTATGATTCGAGCTGCTGAAGACTTTCTACATCTCCAAATGGCCTCCTGTCTTATTTAGGGTAGTAACTTTTGTCTCAACCTTGAGGTAAAATGGTTGAGAACATTGTGCAGGTAATCCTCCCTGACTTGTGGAAGCTTGGCCCCAGTGTGGCTCTGGGTTGTAGGGACCCCTCTGTCACCCCTCCAGGGCTGAGCCATCTGCAGCTCTCTTGGCTCTCTTGGATGTAGAAAAGGGAGGGAATGAGAAGGTGGCAGTAAAAAAAGCCACTCTTGGGCAGCAACAGCAGCCAAAAAAAAAAAAAAAAGGCATTAAATCAAACAAAAGAAAGGGCAAAAGGAAAGGAGAGAAATTGCTGGGAGTAAAAAGTTCAGTAACAAAATATTGCTGTTCTTGTGTGGAAGACATGGTGGGTACATGAAAACTATACATCCATTCAACATCATCTAGAGTGACAGGGCCTTCAAATATGATACATGTTAAACAACTACCCTGTGGCAAGGCCTCAAAAGACCTTATGGTATTTTCCGTTTTTTAAAAATCAGGTACACAGAAAATTGTGTTGTCATTTTGCTACAAGTACGTGGTTTAAAAGCTGAATCTCAGATGTGAAGCAGGTACCTTTCAGGGAGAGGAGAAGGCTGGAGCAGCCTCCACATTTGAAATCACTTTCATGGAAACCACTGTGAGATTTTGGGCAGGGGCATGATGGAATTGCATGCTGCATTTGAATTTTTTGCTATTCTTTAAAATGGGTTAGCTGATTTTCTTCACCTAGAAGAAGACCTCATGCAAGGCAAGATAAGATCTCATGAACTTCACAATCATATGAACATTAGACTCCCGTAGATCTACTGTCCAGACTAGGGACCACCTCTGACAGCTGAAGCTTAACTAAGTCCATGGAGACGGGGAGCACAGTTGCTGCAGTTAACAAGCCAAATTCTTCACACAATGATCAAAATAAAGTAAACCTTGTGATAAGTTTTTACAATTTCTCACACAATCATAATATGGCCAACTTGTAAAATGTGGCTCTGGAAAGGGGATAAGCTATGGGACATGATGGGGAAAGAAAGCTTTCATTTTGAGTAAAAATGGAAGGAAAAAAAGACTTTTTCCTACCTAGTTATTTTAAGAGCCCTCCAGTTGCCTGGGCTAGAGGAAAGGGGATATCTTTAGTCATCTAGGATAGCAGATTTAACAGCAGTCTTGTTTGTAAATGTGTGTATTCTCTCCCAGAGTATCCCCCAGAAGGAATTCATGCTGCAATCTCTTTTCACCACCTTGTTGGCAACAGATGATCCCCAAAGTAGAGAAGAAACACCTTTATCAATAATGCCCTCTCCTTCCTCCAGGAGGCACTTGTGGATGATTCCACATGACAGGGAACATGTGGGGCTTGAAGGCACTGTTTTCACACTAATTTTTACTTGTGAATCCCTCTTCCCTTTTTCACCTTGCCTGAACAACTTGGAGGGGGAGAGCAGAGAAGGGTTGCATTATCTTGTTTGCCAATTTTTTTTTTCCCCTTTTCTTCCTAGGCATAAATAAATTTACTAAGAAGCTTAGAAATCCCTACGCCATCGACAATAATGAGCTACTAGATTTCCTCTCCAGGGTACCATCTGATGTTCAAAAGGTAAGTAATGAATGGCCACTGCCAGCGGAGGCCACGAGTGACACTGAGAGCGGCTGGGTGCTCCACTTGGGAATACAATGCCAGTGCACTTTTGAGTAACGGAGATAAGGAATGGGGGAAAATCCACGGGGGGAGGGGGGAAAGATTATTAGAAGAGAGGGGAGCCAAAATCCTTTGTCAGAAGGATAAAATGATTGCGGAAAAATTATCCTGAAAAGACCTACTTAAAAAATGATCTGGAAAATCGCTCAGCGTGGTTACTGAACTATGGTTTTCGTCACCTTTCTGCTCCGGTATTGGTATGGAGGGAGGAGAAAAATGGTCTCTTTGATAGAGATAACCATCCAAAAGGATTTGCTGAATTCTCCCTTTTCTCAAGGTAGGGGGAGGAATGGGGGGAATTATTTCTGTGACTTTGTGCTTGAGCTCAGAGCCTCCTTTGGACAATGCCCTGCTCATCTTTTTCTTTAAAGAAAACCTTGAAATGTGTATAAAATTCTCTGCAGTTGATCAGATCAATCTTCTGCCATTATGGAATTATAAGTTTTAATCTAACCAGAATGTATCCTCCCTCAATTTCAGTCAAGTCTTGTCTCTTCTCCTATTTCTTTGAAACAACAACACTGTCTTCAGTAATCTCGCCTATCTTCCTAGAAATTATTTGAACAATAAGTCCCTTAGAATGTCAAGATCTGTTTATTTCTCTTGGAGGAGGGAAAATAGTCTTGCTGGGTAATGAAACCACACAATATAAAGGATTCTTTCTTTTGTTTTAATCAACTGGAATCTGTGTCCTCAGGCCCTGATCCTGATGCCCTGGATCCCACTGACATTGTACCTTTTTCTGTGAATCATGGCACTTTGCCTGTGAGATGCTCCTCAGGGGGAATAAGGGAATCATAATCTCATGTATGGTGACTATATGCTGTTGGAGACAGAAATATAATTGCTCACGTGCAGTGTTGAGGCATCTGGTAGAAACAAGGTTAGGAAAAGCTTCTGGTGACATTTATCTCAGGAGGCCACCAGATTGGTTGGTGGCAGCACTAATAATTGGGAAGAAATCTCACCATAGGCTGGTGGGAGGAAAAATGCTAAACAGAAACAATCACAGAGACATTAAGCTTCAGTGTAATTTTGGTTTTTGTCATTGCTCTTGTAGAGGCCACTGGATTTGCGGTGATGGTTTGCATACGCCCTTTAAGTGTTTATGTTTAAAGATAAGCTGCTTTTCTATTTATGCTTTATTTAACATTTACATTTATAACATTTCCTTGAGTGGTTTCTATCATTTTGGGATCCTTTGAACTCTCCAAGGAAAATGATAACCACTTTCTATGGAAGGAATGATAAAAGTTCCTCAGATAGGACAAACCTTGGAGTTTTCTACTAGTGCTAAAAATAGTGAGGCCAAGTGACAGCCACACTCTAGTGAAAAGTCATCCATGGAAGCTCCAAAGCTCCTGCTTTGTTTTACGTGCTGTCAGTGCATCAGCATTTCACTGGGGTACTGCAGTGAGTTAGAAAGTACTTCTGTCTGTACATTTGCCATTTACAACCCACATGTGTTGGACAAAAGACAGAGGAGGGGTGAAAAAGATGGAATGTTCAGCCAAAGTTTCTCCATGATTTCAGTGGGAATACTTTTCTCTAGCACAACAGACAATTTGGAGATTACACCGTCCTTGACAGTTTATTACACATGCTTTAACCATTATATTGTTTATGGATTTGTTCTGAAAGGTGGAGGTAGCTTTTCCCAGGTTCTATTTGGGAGAATACTTTCCTTTTTTGGAAATGATTAAGTACATCAACCTCCCAAGATCTGTGTATGGTTTTGAAAACTGTCATCTTACTGTCTATTGGGATCCACTTGAATTGAAACTCCTGAGAGAAGTTTATTAAACTTATAGGTTAATGCCAGAGAGATAAGAAAAACAACTCCCAAACCAAAACAAACCCGAAAGATCTACCCTGTGTTGCTGAAATCAGGTAGAACCCCATGTATCTCATTAGAAAAATCTGCTTTTAATATTTTTGTTTCAAGAAATGATGCATGACTTCTCAAATCCTTCCTGCAATTAATCCCCCATGTTCCTGTGTTTAGAAAATGATTCATTACTTTTGAACCTTCCTTAGTTTCCCTTGGTTTGTCCTCGGGGAGCCATTAACGCACACTGTAGTGAGCTAGAGTTACCTAACTGCAAACGTCATGTCTGTTTGTTTTTACAGGTGCAGCATGCTGAATTGAAACCATACAGCAGCTCCAGCCCCATTAGGAGGAAGCGGAGTGCGCTATAGGATGCAGCGGGATTTCGGAATGCAGCATCTCCCTCCATCCACACGCATGTGCACACAAGCTGCACCCCTCCCCTCCTTCTAGCTTCGGAACAATAATAGAATCACTGCCACAGGCTTTTTCTTTTTTTTTTTTTTTTTTTTTTTTTTTGGTGGGGTTTTTTTAAAAAANTGGTTTTTGATAAACACCTGTACTGGGTTTCTTTTTTGGGCTGTCTTTTCGGCGTGGAGTCGTATCCCAAAAAAGAGCAAGGTGGAACGTATGAATTAGCTTGTGAGGTGGGGAGGAGGAGAATGGGAGAGGATGGTGCAACGGCACCTTTTATTTTTCTTTTTTCTTTTTCCCTTTGATTGCAGAGACAAGGCTGGATGTGGTAGCACTCCGTGTTTTATGTAGGAAGAGATAATTCCTCTTAGTGTAGCAGATCAGCTGAGCTGATGTGAGGAGATGCTCTGAACCAGTTTTTAACATATCCAACAGATTTACATTAAGATATGAAAGCTATTCTTTTCTGAGTTAAATCACTGTGCCTAGAAAGGTTTAAGCTCTGAATTAACGAGTCTTTGATACCCATCTTCTGTTCAAGCAGTGTACATTTTAGAAAGTTTTTTATCATAATTAGCAGAAAGAGCTGGGAGCTCCAACAGTATCTCAGTATTTCATCCAGCACTTGTGGGTTTTTCTTCTTCCTTTTTTTTCCCCTCTTTTTTTTTTTTTTTAAACCCACCCTGTGGTTAACTCTTTGGATACTGGAATCATCAGAGATCCATTGCTGGCAATGGATGCATGAAAACCTTATGCCGTGAAAGGATTAAGAGACTGTAGAAAAGGCTAACTCACTGACCTGAAAAGACTCTGTTGGCTTGCCTTTTATAATTTCATCTCATCAGATAATTTCAGCATTGCTGTTTTTTTCCTGTCTAAATCCAGAGGGGTCGACACTACAGATCCAAGAGAAAAAACACTTTATAGCCTTAAAGAAACAAGTACTTGTGCAGGAAGAGAGCCCTGTGCCCAAAGACATGGTTGTGCAATAGTGTGCAGGCTTTGGTCAACCACTGATGTCGTCTTGTAGTCTTTCCTGATGGTCCACAAGGAGAGGATCAGAAAGTGAAGTCATATGGAAACTGAGCAAAGAAAATACGGAAGAAAGGGCCCCTTTTTCTGTTCTGAGGAGAATGTGATTTCTTGCTTGCTTACCAATCTTTTAACTGTTGTGCTTTTGCTTTATATATTTCACATAACCAGCATTATTCAGGTTGATTGACTGGGGTAACTAAAACACAGACTCATATGTAAACCTGCTTTATTTTGGTGATAGTGTAGCCCTTGGTCCTTTAGGTGCTGTAGGACATTGTGGGAGTGACTTGCCACTGCAGGAAGTCACTGGAAGCACAAGAGCTGGAGTTTTCTTGTTATTCCCAGACAGGGGTACCACCAGCATCCGCTGTGGTAGTTCACAGAACACAGAAATAAAGAAACCTTAGAGACAGGTTTCTTTTTACCAAAAAAAAAAAATAATTTGGAAGTCTCCTAATAAATGGATGGGTGATCCAAATGGAGTTGTGTGCGGTTCTGTCGGCATGTTGCATGAATTTGAAGAAGGAAAACTATAGCAGAGTATATTCCTCTGGATTATTAGCCAGATTCAGTAATTTTTCGTAAGTTTATTTTTCAAAGTCCCACTGTGCCTTTGAATAAGAACAGGCACATTTTCATATACTTGATTGGATAAAGAATGTATTTTGCTCATGCAAAATGTTTGTAGCTGCAAATGGAAGGATAGAAGAAAGATTATCCTGGTTTAAAAAGCCACAAAAATGCCTCTTTGTTTGCACGTATGCTTGTGTACCCATGTGTATACAGAGTTGTGTATAAAGAGTACATGTATAATGTATTTATAGGCAAGTGTGTGTGGGAAAATGGGTGAATATACAGATTGAAAAACCTTGAAAATGTTTATGAAAAATGCCAAAGATTCTAAAGCTTATCATCTCGCGTCTGTTCTTCTTCATTTTGTATCTTTCCCGGCATGTCTCTCTGGCTGAGCCAGATCTCTGCATGATTTGATTTACTTCAACTTAATGAAGCTGGTTGGAAAGAGCCTTGTAGAAATTACAAAATCTCCAGTAAATCTCCTTCTTGTACATACAATAGATGTCCACGGAACCCTTTTGTTAAACCAGTTTCTCAATCTTCTCTGTAAACAATGCCTCATTGTCTCGCTTAAAACTATCATCTGGTTTATCATACTGTAGTCTTGTCATTCTGTAAGGACCAAAGTCAGACATATTTAAGCAGGCGTGTGAGATCTGATGGTTTTTTGAATGTGAAAACATTCAAATGAAGGAAAAATTACTTATTTATTCAGAAGTTGGGACTGATACTTTAATAGATTTGTTGGGTTTTTTCCTAAGATTTTTCCACGTGGAACTTATTTCTGTTCAGGAGACAGGGTGACGTCTTTTTTTTAATTTCATTTTTTATTTTTCCTTTTTTTTTTTTTTTGATGTAGATATGTTGGGTTTCAGAATAATTTGTCTTCATTGTTATGCTGGAGACCTACATATGTTGTTATGAGCTCTTTGTTTTGATAACTGCTTTTTGAAATGCAATAAACATCTGAGGTTAAGCTGATGCTTTAAGTTTATCTGGTTTAGGTGATATATTTCCCATTCTTTGCAAAATATTCACTGTGCTATAATATCTAGTATCTGACTAGGTAAGCAAGTACATCCCTTGGCAGAGCAGTGTGACAGCTAACACTGGGATTTACTTGGAGTAAGGAGCGTAAGTACATCTCCTGCTGCAGCAGGAAGTGAGGTAAAGCCTTACCCCACCTACATAGAGCTCTTCAGTAACATTTCCTAGGCCCTGCCTAAAGGAGAAGAGGGTTTACATGCACTTACTGCACTCTGCAGTCGTCAAACTCTATATTCAGATTTCTCGTTTGGATCTTAAAGCGAGAATATTAGTTGATATCTCTGTGTGTTCATTTGCCTGTGCAGATTATCAGTGTTTACACTGTTAATCTATTCAATGTACAGCATAGAAATTATAAACTTATATTTTTAATTTAAGGATTTAAAAGCCATTTCGGCGCATTTGCAGTTTAAAGTCTCTGAGAGCAGAAGCCATTTGGAAATTTAAATCTGACCATGTGTCTTTTGGATTTTAGAATCATGGAGATACAGGAATATGAAGCATGCCCACTGACTGTACAGTGCATTAATGACTGGGTCTGACATATATGTGCAAATGCAATGTGTACTCGTGTTTGCCCAAACAAAAGCTTCTGCTGAAAGTTGGTTTCTTGAATAAGGACTGAGGACTCAGCTCCCCTATGAATCACTGTCAGTAAAACTCAGTCACTGAAATGCACCTTGTGGGAAGCAAGCAAACAACTGAATAAAGCACAGCTGGTGGAAATGTCACACGCATTTCCTTTTCATCTGCTTGCAAAACTCCCATTTTAACCTTCAGCCACAGCTCTGCCTCTCTCTCCAGTCCCCTCCCGAGCCCCAACAAAGGTGTGGAGAGCCCAGGCTTTGCCCTGCAGCCCAGGGACCCCAGTGGAGAGCCCTGCCCAGCAGACCAGCACCGGCACCCATGTGCATGGGAAAGGGAAACTGCTGCTCTCTTGGAAATTAGATTGGCTGCTGCTAATTCTCTGCCTGGGGTAAGAGTGCTAACAACTCCCTGAATTGGGCTGTCCCTCTAGAACACACAGACTTGCCATTTAATTTCCTGTACTCTACATGGGGCTACGTTTTATTTTATATTTTTAATTTGGAGGGCCTGATCCCGCAGGCGTTACTGCAAGGGGAACCACAGTTATTTTCTCATCAGACCAGTAGGTTCACACCAGGAAGGAAATTTGGCATCTCTGAACCTTAAGAAAAAAGTTGACAAAATACATTCTAACCAAACCTTAACCTTTAGATTTTCCATCCTTTTACTAAGCTGATAGACTGTTTTGGAAATGTTAGCTTTGGCTTTAGAGACTATGGCATGTGTTAGTAGTGAATCCTATTCTTGTAGTTTATCTGTAAAGCTACTCAAGTCAGGGCCCTTGGTGCATCTACCCCTTCAAATCACATGGAGGCATGATAAGAATATCTGCTCCTCAGCATCCTAAAAGTTACCAACTCAGAAGGAAGCTGAGGTACTAAAAATGATGGTTAATCTGTTGGACTGTTTTAATCATTCTAAATTTGGTTAAGCCAGGTGAAATACGATTTTGGGACAAAGTGTCTGCCTGACAGTGGGGAAGACCCTCAGCAGCGACAGTAATTATATTGTTCAAGGAACTTGTGAGCAAAGGATATGTTTGTGATTAATGTAAATATTCACAAGGATTTAGAAATAGTGTTGGAATGAAAAAAAACAGCCTCTTGAGATTATAGCATTTTTAATCTACTTTGTGATGCTTGGACTGAAAACAGTGCAGCATTTCAAGAGAATTTAGGAGGTCATTTTATTTTGAGTAAGAGACATGCTCTTCTGACCGAAGTCATGAAACTGAGCACGAGGAAGCAGGAGGTGGCATTCAGGGATCAGTATTTGCAGCAGCAGCAGCACCTGGGCGGGCACAAGTTCAAACTCTCAGCGTGGCTTTAACCTGAGGGATGGTGATGCTTGTTAAATTTTACGTAAATGAACGTTTGCCAATTGGTTCCTGTGTGTTGGATTGAACACCTGCAAGTTCCCTCTTGGCTGAACAAGATCATATACCTCTTGCAGGGAAGAAAGTAAGAGCTGGAAGACATGCTGGTGTAAACTTCATCTGTGCTGATGTCCTAGTACAGCCAGCCTGGTAAACACTTGAGGACTTTCTTGCAGAAGGAAGGTGGGACAGGCTCATACTCTGGGCACATACATCTAGTTCTGGACCTTACAGGGCCAACCATGGTCAGATTTAGATGGTCAACAGATTATGCCTCTCACTCTTGATTATTGGCTGCTAGAATGGCTTAGCAAGCACATTTAAAGAGTGGTTTTCAGTCCATGAAGGAAGAATAAGGCACTGGCCTTCAGAGATTTGGAGAGTAGATGGGTGGGTATGGGTATGGAACCTGTGCTAGGGCGTGCTTCCTCAGGGAACCTAGGGGCTGTTTAGTTAGGGATTTCTCCTCCATTTGTCGTGAGTAGATGTCTAGCAGATGAAAGAATAATTTTTTTGCTCTTCATCTCTGCGTTTTGGTAAGTTACTTTTATGGTAGAGAAAATTATTGAATGTTTAACTGTCATCTACAAACTGAAGATGAGAAAACCTAAAGACGTGGGACTGACTCTTCGAAAGGTATGATTAGCCCAGATTCTCCTTCAGTCCTAAAGGGATGTGGAGATAAAGTGTTTCTGGATCGAGATGCCTTCAGGGCAGTGCAAAGTCCTGCTCACCAGTAATGTTCCAGTGACTTCAAAGATGCTGGTCAATATTTCAGTTTCACCCTCAGTACTGGTAAGTGAATAAAAGGGGGATTATCTTAACGACACTGCTCTTTATTCCTACTATGGATTTTTTTTTTTTTTATAATGAGGTCACATGAAAAGAAACAAAACACTTTATTTCTTGAGCAAATGCTGCTACTTCTACCTACTGTCTGTGGAATATGGGATTTGACTAGTTTTTGATCTGTCACTATCACCTGGGGCAACTGATTCTCAGGGCCTGAGTCTGTGTACGGAAAAACCATTTATTTTTCTCTTGCTCAGTACTGCCACCTCCCAAAGTAAAGAAAATATCTTCGCTTTCAAGTGGAGATGCAGAGTGGAAAGAGCATATGTTCCTACAGACAAAAAAAGACTGTTAGATTCAGTGACTTGTGTGCTAAATTTTGCTTTCATCATGGCTGTCTGCTTTCTCCCTCCATCTTTTGTCTGCCTGTGGTCGGCTCGTTCCACAGAGTGAGTATCCAGAGCCACACAGCAGCTACAGCCTCAGAAGAAGGGGCAGGAGGGGGGTGAAGTCTCCCTCCAGCTCTGGCAATAGACGACTTTACTGAAAGTCAATGCCATTCCCTTGCATTTATCACTGCCACTCTTGCTCTGCATATTTTTGGTATTCGCCATGCATTGTTAGCAGTGATTGTCATGTAATTAAATCACTGCTCATCACAAGAGCCTATTTTTATGCTGAGATAAGCATCAGAAGTCTGCTGCAGCGTCCCCCAGATCAATAAAGATGTTCCCTGTAGGATTACAAATAGTCTGGGGTTGTACAGGGCACTAGAATTAATTAGGAATGATTTCTCTTTTTCTTTCTTCTTTCAATACATTTTTAATTGTTTATCCATTTTCGATGGGCTTGTTTTTAACTCTACCGTGATGGCCCAGATGCTTCTGTTCAGACCTTTTGAGTATGATACGATATCAATTTGGGCAATACCAAATTGCTGTAAGCAGTCACTATTATCATCATCTTACCATAGCCATGTGTGACTGTTGCTTCAAAATATGTTTTTGAATGCGATATTTGCATCTCAGGCTTTGCACTTGAGATTACAGTTCATTGGGTTTATTAAATGATTGGAGATCCAAGCACAATGAGCAACCTTGTAGTGCTACGCTGAAGATTTTGGCACTTTGATCAGAGGACCAGAGGGCAAGTGGAGAAACTTCAGCCATTTCCTGAGGAAGCACTTGCCCACGGTCACAGAGCAGTCTGCTGCCGAAGGAGGACTAGCACCCTGGATTATTTTGGTTTAGACTTTCCTAGTCTCAGCTATCCAGTTCACTTTGCATTGTTTTTACATTTTCTTCTGCTCGCGTGCCAGGTTGGTTTTATCACCCTCACTGGGCCATGGTCCATAGAAGTTGTGGGCTGTCTGTATGGTGGGACAGAAGTTTCTGGAGAGTTTATAAAAACAGAGTGGGAATGTCCATGAATGGATAAGGAACACAGGGAAGGTGAAAGTCTTCCTTTTCACTGCCCTTCAGCCAAACAGCTGAGTACCTCATCCTTCTGATCCAGCACCATCAAAAATGGTAATGGCTTCCTCAGCTGTGCTGGTGAGAGAGTGTTTGCCCTCTTGAAAGCACAGGGAAAAAGTGAATTCCTTTTAGGGAATAGAAGCAGTGTCAGGATTCCTGTAGGGAAGTATAATCACTTCTCTGCATGAAACAGCAATGAACAGTTGAGTGTTTTGCCCTTGCATTGCTGTACAAAAGTGTTGTTCTTCGTGAGCTGCACCTGAAGTGCACGGAAATCAAATGCCTGTGGAGCAAAAAAGGCTTTGGATCAGTCTGGCTACTTCTATGGAAGGGATAAACAGTGGCCAAATTTGCTGCTGATAAATGGGATGCACTTAGAGAGGATTCCATCAAGATTCAAGGCCAGACATGAACTTACTGGGTCACAAACTAGCAGAAAGTGTCTGTGCCCAGAGCATGATGTGATGCAGCTCCTCTCAGGCAGCCAGAACCCACCTGCCCAGGATTGGCATGGGGCAGCACAAGAGAAGAGCTGGCAGCCCTTGAACATCTCTGGCTTAAAAGCTTGGTGAAAACCCTCTGAACGAGCATCTTCTCAAATGAGCAGTCAGGAGGCAGCTCCTGCACAGGCCACATTCTGCAGCAGTGGCTTGTTCTGTCCTCCACTGCAGCACTGTGCACTAATAGAGGAAAGGACACCGTCATTCTTGCTTGTGCCAGCAGAGTCCTGATGGTTTCAGCACTTGCTCCTGGATTACCCTGTGCAACAGAGAATTCAAGCTTGCCTCTTTTCCACTTGCCAGCTTCCTCCTTCCTGGGAAGGGGCTCTGGGGGATTTTGTTTCTCCCCTGAAACTCTGCGGAACTGCTGCTCACCACAGGCAGGGGTCTGTGGAGTGGGCTTTTGGCAGCTCTTCTACTGCACATGCATAGTGTGAGGCTTCTTTACAGGGAATCTCTTTCCAAATGTATTTTCTGTTTTCTCATGTGTTCAGTCATTTCCATCATCACAGTGTGACTTGGATTAAGGTAATTCAGAGCAGGAGACTCCTATAAAAGGTATGTTTGCCTCAGAAATTTTTATGAGAAATAATTCTTCTACTGCCAGCTTGTAAGGTCAGTTTGCTTGCCATCAGCCTTCCCGTTTTTTAAGTAATATTATTAGAGCTCAAGTGTATGAGATAAATTTAACATTGCCATAAATTTTGTTTGACTGCAGATCTTTGGGGAATAGTTGGCATTCGTGCTACATCAAAATGCTCAATGGAAAACTGGATTACTTAACCAAAGGGGGAAGTATACTGAGATTTTCAGTGGGCAGTTGTCCTAGATCCAGCGAGCACCATCCCAGTCCTGCTGAAGACAATGCAACTCTCCCATTGATCTGAAATTAGCCCTGGACAGCCTTGTTGGGTGCTGACCTCTGTGGCAGTTGCATGGTCTTCTTACAGATAATCTGCAAATTGCCCATGAACCACGTGTACAAACGTGTCTGGTATGGTGCTAATTTACTGGCGAGGTCTGGGTGCGTGGGTCCAACACTCTGCTCAGAGGGAGCTTCAGCCATGACCAGCAGCCAGTGTAGAGGTTTGATTTCTGTGCAGCGTGTCAGGGATATCTGAGGAATGGGCTCAGCCACCCTTTCATATGCGTTTAGAGATCTCCAGCCAGACCAGAATTT
Source organism: Oxyruncus cristatus (assembly GCA_013399855.1). Taxonomy (NCBI): domain Eukaryota; kingdom Metazoa; phylum Chordata; class Aves; order Passeriformes; family Cotingidae; genus Oxyruncus; species Oxyruncus cristatus. The sequence continues at coordinate 832,544 of VXAY01004120.1, forward strand.
GCCAGATGACAGTGGTGGGGAAGGCATCAGAAATATTTCTGTATATAAATCCCCTCCACACCCCCAAAAAAATTATCTAGTTCATGCATGGGTGTTACAAAACCCTTGTTCAGGGCTACAGGACGTGGCTGGACATTATCTGTCCTGTGTTCCGTCCGAGTTTATTTTGGGGTGGTCGGAAAGGAAATCCTTGTGTAGAGGAGGGTGGAACATTTTTGTTGAACCGATGTGAAAAAGAAAAATACCTGGCCATTTGAAAGGGTTTGAACTCTTAGCATAAGGCTCTGGGAGATGGATGAATGGTCAAAGGGAGGTGACGGGTGGGTCAGAGGTCCGATGGCATAACTCATCACTGTGAGAAGTCCCTATCTCACAGTGAAAGTCTAAGAACTGGCTGGCAGCAGCGTGACCCGTAGCAGCCAATTCATCAGAAGGATTTCCCGTCTGAATATGCAGATGTGTGCACAATTATTTTACCTATCTTCACAAACAGAACCTGTGTCCCTGCATGCTTAAATAAATCTTGGCGCTGTCCCTTCCAGAAGGCATTTTGGGTTCAGCCTGGTTGCCTGCATCCTGAATAGTTTTGTTCAGCAGAGTCCTTGCAAACAGCCCGTCTCCTCTTCCCTTTCCGCTTCCCCTTCCTCCTCCTCCCATCCCACTGCAATCACTGCTGCCCAGACCCATCCTTCACTTGCACAAAACTGATTTCTGTTTATGGAGCAGCTGGCAGCAGCAAGGCTCGAGCACTGAGCGATGACTAAGAAACAAGCCCACTTTTCCCTTAGCTGTCAGGAGCTTTTAGAAATAACACCCTCCTCTGAGGAAGTCAGAATAGCAACAGGAAAATAAGTAAAACCTATTATAAAACAGTTGTCCAAGAACTTAGGCACGGTGCGGGGTAGAGATCAATATGCTGTGAAGGTTAAATCTATTTTCACACTGTGTTCTATTTCACAGTTTAATGGCGTTTTAATGTGTCTGTCACTGAGCCCCCTTCATGTTATGCAGGTAGAGCCTTTACAAAGGAGAAAAAATGTTGGCTTTACAAGCTTCACAGTAACATCTTATTTACCAGCTGAGATCTGATGCTTTCCTCCCTGGACGTATGCCAGGGCTTGACTATTTTAGTTTACTTATTTTATTATTTTATTTTATCTTATTTTATTCCACTTTATTTATTTATTTGTTTTAAATTCTATTTTTTTTTAGAAGAGGTAATATGGTGTTGTGTTTGCAATAGTTTTTAGATGGCTTTTGGGGAACGTCTGTAGGGATGGCAGCAGCAGGAGCATGTGTGTGCCTGTGTAGAAGGGACAGAAATATCTACTCCTGTTTATACAAGCTAAATACATGGAGGATATGCAGCATTCCCTCAGTTGAGTTTGCATCCAATCCAAAATGGTATATTTCAATGGTTTAGCTTGAACTCAGCTGATGCTGAGGTGTTCCATTGGGCTTGGGAAGAGGGCAAAGTAAAGATTCTGAAAGAGGATGAGGGGAAAAGGTGAGTTGATTTCAACCTGTGCTAGTGGAAGGGGTGACAGGGGAGGGAAAGGGGGTGGGGGGGCAAAGTCAAAGAAGGAAGTGTGTTATAAAATCCAGGGTATGTGCAGTGCTAGAGCACACATACAGACCTGTCTTCAGTGCTTGAGATGAAGAATTTTGTATTTCCAGGGCTCAGCTCACACCCTTTGTTTAGAAGATGAAGAAGGAAAAGAATCTGTTCTGCTTTAATTATCTCTCTTGAACACCAGCTAGGGAAGGGAGAGTCTGGGATACTCTAGTCCAAGGCTACTGCTGGTTCAGGGCTTCTGATGTGGAACAGGGCAGGCAAATGCTGTGTGTTGGTGTTGGTGTGCTGACCTGCTTGGTGGGGATGCTTTGACAAAACTCCCACTGCCTGTGGCTGAGCCAGCAGCTGGACACGACCTCTGGCCATTTACAGCCCCCTGTAAGGAGTCAGGGCTGCACAACAATGTATTTTCTCCCACTGATGAGTCTGGGAGAGCTGCAATCGAGCAGCTCCTCTGGTTTTGCCATGAGCAAATCTGAATGCCTGTGTTACCCAGAGGGCCTTGCTCCAGACATCCTCACGTGGTAGTTGCAGGAAGACAACCTGCTTATGCCAGTGGCTTCTCTTATGTGATCTCTCTCCCATCTGTGCCCTCAGCAGCTCCCTCACATTGCTGGGAGAGCTCTTTCCTTCACCGCTCCATTGCTTCCCACCTCCCTCATCTTTTGCTCCCTCCTTTGCTCTTTACCCTCCTCTTCTTTTGTCTCGCAGCCAAATGACTTAACTCTGCTAAATCTCCTTGGAGGGGTAGGCTGTGAGAAGGAAATGCATCAGAGAAGGAGATATAAAATCTTAGGAGCAACTTGTTAAAAACCTCATGCTTTCCCTCAGCCTTTGCTCTGTCTTGGTCTGCTGAGGGCTGGTGCTCACTGGAGTGTGAGTTTTTAGACTTGCAGAGCATTGACTTGGCTTAACCTGCATATCCCACTGCAGCAGAAGTGTCTGCACTGTGTGTTTTGGCTTTGGTGCACTGTGTGCTCTGAGTTCATCTCTTCCCCCCTTCCGCTTTCCATTGTTGGAACAACAATCTTCTGCTGGATGCAGAGCTCAACCAACCCTGTATTATGGGGCCAAAACAAACTCTCTGCTAGGGTGTTTTCCATCCTCCACAAGGTAAAATACCAGTGCTGAGAGCAGCTGCCCCCCCTGGTGAGAGCCTGTTGTCTGAAAATCCAGTGACTGACTTCATGGGGCAAAACTGCCTCAAGAAATGAATTTGAATCCTTTGGAGCTGAGGGATTAAAGGGTTTGAACTAGTGAGTGAGGGTGGCTCACCTTTGGAGGAGTTTTCTCCTCAACCACTGGCAGCCACCAAAGTGCAGCTTGTTGCATTAAAACATCACAAATATTCTGGACAGCACAACAGTGAGCACTTATTTTATCTGTATTTTTCAAGTGGATGGAAACCTCCAAGAAGGTCAGAGCTGAGGACAGAAAACCTTAGGGGGACAGAGTCACAAAGGGCTGCCAAAAATAGATTCAGTCCATTTTTCTGCCCCAATTTTTCAAGTCCTAGGTAGTTAAGGAAGGTGGTCACCCAATACCCCTTGCTCAAAATCCATGATACATTCACATCTGGCCTTGTGTGAAATGGTTATAAGAGCTACTTCAACTGTTAGACCAACATGAATACCTGAATTACAAACCTTGCATATTTGCTAGGGCTCATCTGCAAGGTCACGTTGGGAGCAGAGAATGGTGGCAGAGAGAGACTACAGAGATCTGAACATCTCCTTGGAAAGAAATGAATCTGGTTGCTCACAGACTGAGGGACAAGGGAATTACTGAGCATCAGCCAGGGCAGAGGTTATGTTACTGTCTAGGGAGAGAGAAGGATGCAGGTTTGCTGTCATGGTCCATAGAAATTAATGGCTTTTAGAGTACATTTTGTATTTTTCTTCTACATATTCTGTTCATTAAGCTTGGCAAGTATTTTTCAGGACTTTTTCAAATGAACATTTGAAAATGCTAAATGTTGTCACATGGAGACCTTGTCCTGGCAGTTTTTTTATGGGCAACCTGCGACGTCATGGTCCTGAACTCTGAGAAGTTCTTCAGAAGTTCATAGCCAGTTCCACTTGCACTTCATATAATTTCCATTGGATTCTTACCTGTGGAGATTTTGGGCTTCTTGAGTGTATTTTTGAAGTCATGTTTCTGATACTGATGTTCACTTATGGCCACTCATATTTTTCAAGTATCTAAAGTTTCCTTCACATAAAATTCTCTCTATATAATTGACCCTACAAAACACCCCAAAAGAATCAGCACCATTGAAGCAATTTAAGTGAGTTCAAATAGCTGAAAAACATTGTTTAAAATCCTTACCTGGACCTAATATTTTGTGAAATTTAGTGGAGAATATACATTTCAGATACTTATGAGGAGAAAATCAGTTCGTAACCTGATAGTACCAGTACATAACCTCACAGTAAGTACTATGATACAAATTTATCCATTGCTCTGAAATGCTGAGATCTTTTTGCCATTTCTAAAATGGAAAGTGGCAAACTTAGTTGTATGTTTTTTTACATCTCCAGCTATGTTTTATTGCAAGACTTTGGAAAATATTTTGTAACAGTGCAGTAGTTCTGACAGTAAGTCAAAGGAAGATATCATATAAAAAAAAATTCTCAGCAATTATCTTTCCCACCCAAACCTTTTCTTAGAAGCAGTATTAGAAAATTTTAATGGTGTTTTACTCCCACCATTGGCAAAAGGAGTTTTTTCATTGACTTGAAGGGAAGAAATGTTTAACCCCTTAATATTTGCATTAGCAGAGAGGAGCAGATGAGTCATTAGTGGATTTTGGGTTGAAATGTGGTTATAATAAATAAACCTAGTTCCCTTTAACCTAAATTGAGCAGCTCAGAGTTCACTGCAGTTGAGGTTCTCATCCTCTGCTTGCACCCCCCTCTAAAAATCTCTGCTCAGGTATCATTGGGATGCAATGGGAAAAAAAAAAAAAATCCACTGGTTATAAAGAAATTGCTACACTCTGCTGCAGGCAACACAGAGGCTGAAACATGATAGTCCTGGCCCTGACAGTGCCGATGGGAAGCCAGGAGCTGTCAGAAAGGTCAGGATTTCAATGACGTGTCTGTGCATTTCCAGTGCTCACTGCATTCCCTTCTCCTGCTCTGTTCTTTCCTTTCCTTGTCCCTCTCAATGCATCCTCTCAACAGACCTTTCTGGAGAAACAAATAGTAAATAAATAAATGAGAAAAGTTTCAAAGTCAGAAATCTCCTTCGAAGCCTTGCAGAAGGAGGTATATTTTGGAGCATGAAGACCATTCTGGATCACTGAGCTCTCTCTCTCTCTCACAGCTCTCCTTTCTATGCTGAAAGGCTTGCACCTTTTCTTTTTTCTGAAATGATTTGTTAATGCCCTTCTCGTCCTCTGTGCACCTGCCAGTTCTCACAGATGTTGCAAAAAATGACACATTTAAAAGGTGTGATTGACCAGGTTCAGGTCTGAAATTTGGTCCACAGTATTTAAAACTCTGATTTATGACTGCAAAATCAAGTGCAAATTAGATAAACTCAGGATACCAGTTCTCACCTGAATTTCAGCCTTAGCTGAAAACAGCAAATCATTATCTAGACTTGTGCTGTGAGAAGTCAGTGCAGGCTGCAATATCCATCTGAGGAGCTGGATATGGAGCAGGGCTAACTCCTCCTGGAACGGGTCTGACCAGCTTGCCCATGGTCACACAAGACAACTCTAACATGTCTGGGCAAAAGGTCAGGATTTCTTCTGTAAATATACCATCCTTTTGAGCAGATTGCTGATTTTTTTTTGCCACTTATGGGCCAATAAAACATTACCAGAGGAGATGAGGATTCCTGTACAGATGTGAATTTATGAGAATGGGCTTGACCTTCACAACAACCTTTGGAGATTTTTTTGGATGTGCATCCATAGCTCTCTTTGGTTCACATGTTTCATAGCTTATTTGAAACCACTTGCATAATTTTTATCTTTGCCTGTAATTAAGCATTTACATTTCTTCAGTGAACACAACAAAGTCACAAAAATTAATAAGCACTTAACACATGCAGAAATATCCCCCAAATCCACATCCATAGCCAGTCATTCCAAGCAATCTTTTTTTTTTAGACATGTATTTCTACAACCTCTTTATGAGTGCTATTTTTCCACATTCAATCTTCAGGTTAAGCTGGGACTTCACTCTGTTGTGGTCCCATCTTACAGCTCTGCCACATGATTCCCAGGAGTGCAACAGTGAAGAGGTTCTGCCAGGAAGCAGGTGGACCTCACTCTGACTGGAGAAATTTTATCCTGCTGGTGAGTGTCCTGTATAATGATGTGTGTGTGATGACATGAAACATCCTATTTTTATGCCTTACTTTTGTCCATTTTTGCTTGCTTCAGAACTTGGTAATGATTGCAAAGCAGCAGCTGGGAAAACAGGCACATCTCTTGAGTAATACGAGGGGGGTTTTAAGCATTGCTAAAATCAAAAGAATCAATGGGCCAATCTCGAAGAACTCATCTGCAAAACATCAAATGACCAGTAGGATTTAAAATGGCCATTTATTCCAGGAGCTTGTAGCCCTGCTTTTGAATAATTGTACATAAATGTATGGTTTGAGGGAGAAATCCTGCTCATAGAAGGAGTGTTAATAAATCAAGTAAGCCAAGGGGTGTGGGGAAAGCTAATATCTTTTATTGGGCACAGTAATCTCAGTTTTGGACAGGGAGACAAGTTTTCAAGCATTGAAACCTGTTGTCAGGTCTGAGACAACATGCTGGTTGCAGCTCTCCAATTCAGGATTGATGATTTCTGGTCGTACCTCAGCAGATAAAACCACTATCTGCAAATCTCTTTTAGAGGGAGTTTCTACTGGAAACTCAGTTCTCTTCTTCCATTGAATTCTTTAAGAATGAAGAATTATTCACAGCTGCTGGATTATGAACTGGATGCAGCAACGGCAGGCATTGTGTAGACTAAAAATGAATGTAACTTTGACTTTCAGTTTGTTTCTTAGCAAACTGGTTGTGTGTTTTCCCAGCAGGATTGCTGGAGTGAAAGTGTCCCCTGTGTTCTGGCACAGTGTAATGTGCATTTCTAATTAAGACTATTTGCAAGTCCACTTATCTGACATGTGCAAAGAGTAAAAAATAAAGTAAGGAAAAAATAGCAATCTGCAATGAAACCTTTGTTTTAAATTTCCTTTTTTTTATCTCTCTCTCATATAAATGTCGAGTGCAGACAGCAAAAACGACGCATTCACAATGGTACTCACTGCTGCAGAGGGTTGGGGAACTTTTCTTTTTTCTGATCTTCTTTCCATCTCTGGAAAGAAGATCAGAAGATCATCATCTTCTTTCCATTTAGACACTGAGGGTTTGTTAGAAATGGCTTTGTGTTCTTTTAGGTCCTGTTGGTTTGGGGTAGTTCAGCACCTTGTAAGGCTGGATCTGCTCCTGGAACTTGGCATTCATATTCATGCACCTTAATGATCCTTCCCTCTTGGAGTCCTCCATGGTTTGTTCAGGGGCTGAGCTGAAGCATCACTGTTTTCAAACCCAGAGTTTCCTAAACTGATCACTTTTGAGGTTTCCAGTCCTTGTTCTCTTACCTCTTTTGGAAGTAGACATGGATTTTGAAACTCCTAAAACAGTTTATATTTTAAACCTTTCTTCTCATCACTTCTAAACATATTTTTGCAAACGCTCTCTGCTTTCACCTTACGCCTCACCTTGAAGTTCAGCTTCTTTCACCCACCTTGCCACCCTTTCTTCTTGGTGCCTCATCAATTGGCTTTGGCTCTGATGTTTGCTGCCAATGTACCACGCTCTTGATGAAGCCCCAGGTTGGGTGAGAGTCATCCAGACTGCCCCACTGCTTTGACTGGTTACCTCTGTTTTGGGAACTGCTCAGAGATAAGAGAAAATGAAGTGGAAACCAAATTTCCAAAGGTTTGGATTATCAAGGGAAAGGTTAAATACACCTGGAGTGTGGGTTGCTGATAATTCCTTGGAGAGTTTAACAAAAGAAGTGGTTCTGGACCAAAATTGAATGTAATTGGAGAAGAGTTTCCAGTGGCCCTTCGTTTTTCTTTTCAATCTTTGAGACACAAAAATGCTTTAATGGGTTTAAACACCACATTTCTTCAAGTTGTCTAGGGAAACTGAGTCTGGCTGTTCAGGTTTTTTTCCTATACAAAGGTAAACTTGAGGTAAATTTTACTGTTTATTTTCAGATCTACATTTCCAGTGCTGAGAGAACAAAAACCTTGAAGATGCATTGGCAGAGGAGTACACCACAACCTCCCTGTGCATTCAAATGTTGGACTCACAGGAGAGTCCATTTTGGGGTTTGGTCGAGCACTGAAGACTTCTACTGTTGCTGTCAGTAAAGGTATGACCTGAAACATTAGGTCATGGTTTCACTCCACAGAACTTTTCTCTTATGATGAATTTTTCTGAAACACCACGACTCGGTCTGTCTCAAGCACATCATCCAACATCCCAGTGTTCAGAAGTTGCAACAGGTTTGTCTAAATCATGGATTGCTTTAAAAAAAAGCAAGGAATTTCAAACTCTGTGGGGTTTTTTTTTTTTTTTTTTAGGCTCCCTCTCACTGCTAAACCTTTATCAGTCCCTTTTTTCTACTATTCATGATTTCTCTGCTGTTCTCATAATAAGAGGTTCATACTGATTTTTGCTTTTAGAAGTCAGTGCTAAAAAAAAAAGTAATTAAAAAAAAGTCAAAATATCAATAGACTTGTGATATATAACCACAAGACTTGGCAATACTTCATTTTCCTTCAAATTTAGTGTCTTCTGTTCATACACAGGTTTTCTCAGCTTTCTTTTGCTTGAGGAAACAGTCTGGAGCTTCTGGGCAAAATATAGACAGAAGAAGATAGAACAGTGGACCATTGCTACAACTGGGGAAACCTAATTTTTGTCTGAGTCCATCAATGAGTCAGTGCTGGATGGATAGAGAAGCTCGTTGTTGTGATCAGATGCGTAAAGCTGGAACAGGGATGTTCCTGGAACTGGGAACTGGAACCTGAGAGCTCCTCTGTGTGAGGAGGCAGGAAACATAACTGGGGGGGAGTATTCAGAAAAGAGGTAAATAACCTGTGAAGCGGTTAATCTTTGTCCTGTTTGGTCTTGGTTTTTTTTTTCTTGTTGTATTGCTCTGCCTATCCTTTGGTTTTTTTGCACGCAAGGTGTGCCAGGCACAGCACTGTTTGTACCTTTCACGGTTCCTACTGCCTCTGGCCTTTGGCCCTACAGTTTGCAGAACCTCTTGGTGAACAGGATGAGAGACAGATCCGTTTCAGTCATTTCTCACCTTTTGCCTCCTTCCATGGTCTAAAATTCAGCAGGATCTCATCCCCGGTGTGATTCACAGCCTGGAAGACAAGAACAGAGCTGGAGGCTGCAGTATACAACAGGTATGAAAAGCAAGGGAGATATTTTATGCTGCTGTTGTCACCAGAAATAGATCTGCAGGATCAGTGATAGAAACCATCAAGATTAAATACAAATAACAGAGAGCAAAGGTGAATCTTACTCTTCTGTTAGCCGCAGAGAAATAAATAGGACGTACATACGCTTCACAGATAATCCCAGCCTGTGACATGCAGCTTTTCCTTTTCAATATAATCTTAAAACAAAAGCAAGTGAAAAGAGAATTTCCCACCTCTCTCAGTCATTGCAGAAGCCCAAACTGAGACATACCACCTGTGACCCTTGGGCTAGGCAGGTCAGACCTGAGCAAGTCTCACCCACTGTGTGAGAACAGTGAGAGCCCACCTCCCTTGCCCGTCACAGACGGCAACACTGGAAGCATGGGGGTAAAGAGCTTTGAGATCCTCTGATTGGGAAAGGTCAGGAGAGCATCGCCGTCTCTTTCAGGAGCTCCAACACCGAGGGGAAAAATAAATCACACAAAGCTTAAATAGGAAACCACAGCTGCTGTCAGATTAAATCTGTTACAAGTGCATTCCACTGCCTCGCTGAACAGTGTTTTATTTCACACCTCAAAATGTGAGGCCCTGTGCCACGGACTTGCTCCTTTTTCCCTATTCCCCCTAGATGACTTAACAAGCTGAAAGTGCAGCTGGAAATTAATGCTTCCTGTCTTTTTAAATAATGTGACATTGAAATCCCAGTATTTAATGCGTTGGCATTTAACATGCCACAATATTTCTGTTACTTTGCACTGGTTGGGGTGCAGAAGTGTTATTACAGCTGTTCTGAAATTCTGACAAAGAGGTGCATTTCTTTCTTCTTTTTTTTTTTTTTCCTTTTTTTTTTCCCCTTTTTTCTCTACCCTGTCCCACCATAATTGCTTTTTGCTGCATCTCTGAACCGTAACCATGGCGATCCACCACATTCATCAGAGGACCCTCTTGTTGTTTTGCTTGTGTGAATGTAAGAAGGGGAAAAAAAATAGAAAGAAAAAAGGAAGAGGAGGCATAAAATATTTGCAGAAGTTTCCAAAAAAAGCAGATTTTTCTCTTTTTTTTATCCCCTCTTTTTTTTTTTTTTTTTCCTTTCCTATGGACAGAAGCTGTATTGGAGAAGTGGCCTGGCCAAAACACCAAGGACTTGTTCATAGCCTAAAAAGGGAGAGGAGGAGTCTGGGTCTGGAGGTGTCACTCTTCGTGGAAAACAGACTTTGATAACTGGAGCTTTCAAACCATTCCCCCTTGAAAGGAGGAATTGTCATGTGCAGAAGGGGCAGGAAAGGTTGACCCTTTTCCATTTTTGTCTGATGACAAACTGGTCCTTGTTTGGAGAACAAGTTCACGCAGAACATCATTACCATAAATTCATACTGTTTCTGACTGGGGAAGGAGAAACTGCTTGGATTTGGACAAAGATTTGGAGCTGCCCCTTTCTGGGTTTGCTGGGTACATGGTCTGTTACTCATGCCATGGGTGGTGAGGAGGGAGAGGTGTTGAAATCACTGGCTGTCATGGGGCAGGCAAGAGATGAAGGGGAAAGGGAATGTTCTTGCTCTGACATGTTTTTCAGCATCTGGAACCTCAATATACTTCTCTTTCACCGCTTCAAGGAGTTTTGAAAATCAGCCTGGAGACTTTCATGTTAAGGAACTTGGGCAGTTCATCTTTGCCCATGTCCTGAAGCTACCTAGAAGAGCTGGGAAAGCTGTCTGACATTCAAAGTGACCTTAGCTCAGCTTTGCCCACCCAGTCCGTCACTGTTGGTGGACTCTCCAAGACACAGGGAGAGAAAAGCCAGTAGTGGTTATAAGAGGGTCTTCCTGGGATGCTGTAGTGCGGAGCATGGGTGTGGTATAATTTCCAGTATCCTGTCTGTCACATGAGATGGCTGGGGATGAGGGTTTGGTGTCCTGTAAAACCTGGCTGGTTTATCTGTAGAAGTGAATTGTCACACTGTAGAGGTAGCACAGCTCATTTTCATGGAGTAGAAACAACGAACTGATATTATTTTGCTATCCTTCGACATGACAGCTAGGAACAGAGTGATGAAGCAGCTGTGCTCTGGATCCTATGGCAGCACTCACAGGATGATTTTGAGAGATTTCCTAAATGTCCTTGCTGTGGCAGTCAACTGTGGCAGTACCCAGTTGTCTTATAAAGCAGTAGCTCTTGACATAAAGCTTCATCTGAATGAATAATTGCATGTCCCAAGGCTATAAGTTGTTATAATCAGGGACTGGGCTTTGTTTTGGCTTTACAGCATTTGGCACAGGAGCTCTGGTGCCTGGGACTTCAGCGCAGCAACAGGCTGGTGCGACTCACCCTAAAGCCCAGTGCGAAACTACTTCGCTCTGAGTTCTCTTGTGTTCCTGCTCTGTCAGGGCTGATAGTGCTCATCAGCAATGATTGTGGAGCTGTGACAATTAGGGGAGCTTCTGCTCCTCCTCCTTTGCTCTCCCTTAGACAGCTACACCCTCTCTACTTTCCTCAGCAGTGGTTCTGGTGGGTCAAAACCTGTGTGCGTGCCATCAGCGCCCCAGTTCGCAGACCTGTGTCAGTGGTTTCATCCAGCTCGCTGGACCATGCCGGTGCTGGCCGAGGCAGGGGCACGCATCCCCTCCTGCCATCAGCACAGAAACCCCAGAGGAGGGAGGAAGATTCCTCAGGCAAAGCTACTTATTGACGTGCCTCAGTGTGGGCATTTGCTGGCGAGGCAGAGCCACCAGAGCATTGCTCAGTGACCTGAGAGGTATTTGGTTGGAAAATGTCTGGTTCTGTTCTCGTCTGGGAGCCATTTGATCCATCCCCAAGGATGCAGCATAGCAAAGGCCCTGGGGCCCTCCCATGGGTGACAATGGATACATTGGGGTCTGCAGAGCAAACTGGGTTGTCTAAAAGTCGAAAAGTCTTAGAGACCCGTTTGTAGGTGGGATTGTCAATACAGAATAACAAAGCGAAAAGCACTTGAGGCTAAATGTTATCAGTGATTATTTTTAACTTTATTTTTACTCTTTCTGATGTGTTCTTCAATCTGTCTTGTTGATGTTTATTTTTTCGTTTTCAATAAGGGTCACATGTCATGCCTCCCTTGCATCAGGTGCCACACAACCATGTACTGTCCTTCCCCCAAACAGTTCACAAAGTCTTTCTCTGTGGGTGATCTCTCACTGGCACTGCAGTCACTGAGCTGTGCATGCCCTTTAACAGTAGCTTCTTTAGAGGGTATAGGACTTCTCATTTCTCTTCCAAAAGCAATGAAAGGGGTATGAACCTCCCCTTTGGAAGTAAAATAGGACATAAAAAGCCCCAATAGCATTTGAAAATATTTTCCATAATCAAAATTCACAGTGAAAATTCATAATAATTAGCAACACCTCAAAATCCAGTGGTTTGGATATTTAATATAGGGAATCTTGTTTGTCCTGGGGTTGTTTTCTTGCTTTCTTCTCTTTTTTTACCCCACATAAGGAAAACATATTTCCTCCACATTTCCTAAAAACCTGGGAATTAAATGGTAGTCTCAAAATAGGTTTTCAGGAACTTTTCAACCATAATGTAGAACTTTCAAAATTCCCTGCTGAATTTCAAAGAAGTGTTTCTCTGTGGAAAAATGCTGTGTGTGTTGTTTGCAGTGGGCAATCAGAGGACAAAATTAGAACCTTTTTTATGAGCTGGACCTGCACGAAAGCCTATTCCACCGAGTTTGATCAGGGACTCACTGAGTACATGTCCGCAGATGTAGAAACCTACTAGTGAAAATTTTATACAAAGCTAAGGCTACTCACTAAATAACTTGAAACGAGATGAATTAAGTAATGATTAATAAAAAGTGAGACAGCAACTTCTCACTGAATAGCTGCCTTAACTTTCTTTACAAGGATAATAGGACAGTGAAGGAACTACGCAAGGCCCCGCTGGACCAAATGAGGTCCATCCTGGGAGGCTGCAGTAGCTCTGGGAATGCAGCATCTCATCTCAAGGAAAAACGGCCACAGGATCAGGTGGGCTTTGGAGATAGTTGTCAAACAGTGTGTGTGATACGAGCCTGAGGTGCCAATTTAAACTTGGCTTTTTTTTTTCCCCTAAATGTGAGCAATGCCTAGAGTTTTCAGTCTCTTGCGGATGAAAAACAATAAAGAGGCTCTACAGGATGTGTCTTGGTGGGGCTAGAAAGGTGCTCTTTCCATATTGCTAATCTCTGAGGGAATTGCTCTAGTATAAGGCAGGTTCTGAGCCACAAATCACTGTAATTTTTTTCAACTCTCTATTTTGGTTGTTATGGCTGAACACAAAACAGGGCTCAACGGGGCCATTTGGTGGAGCTGCAATAGGGTTGAGGTTTCCTCAGAGCAGCATTGCTGTAGTCTGTGTGATGAGCACCAGAAACTGTAATGCCAGGTAGAGCACATGGAACTCAGAGCTGAAAATTAAATATTTTTAATTAAAATCCACATCTGCAAGCTGCTTGCTGAGAGCCAGGGTTTGACTGCTAAATTATGCTGCCACGCTGGGATCACCAGTGTCAGAGATGGCAATTCCAGAGAGGCAGCCAGCAGATCTCACTGGTTAATATTTAAAAAGGTGCTGGCGCCTGATGGAAAGTGTTCTGTGAAGTGCTTTTTCAGGAGTGGTTGTATCTGCTTGTGAGTAGGGTTGCAAGTGGGGGTAGTGTAGCTGTCACCTCTGTCTACGGGGCAGGCCTGGCCTTGATGCAGGTTCTAAGATGTCTCTAAACTCTTTCCATGCAAAGGCCACTGAGTTTGGTGTTATGCCGGCACTGTGCCATGATCTCAAAGTAACCCATCCTCAGAGTTCCTCAAAATTGCTCTGACTGCTCTTTCAGTGGCCTTGGGTAGCATCTCCTGACCATTCTGTCTTCTCTCTCAAATATTTTTAGGCAGGAGGAGGCTGAGGATAGGTGGCCAACATGCTGCTGGGGTTACCAAGCCGGGGGGTTTGTCCTGCATGCCCCACGTGCCCCACTCTGCTGCTGGCTCGTGCCCCTGCGCTTCCCCAGCTGCTGCCTTGGCCACCTCACGGCCATGAGCACACCCCTGAGCAGGGACTGTGTCTCTGAGTGGTCTGAAGAGACACTTTAGGGCTGGAAACATGTGCCAGGAGAGGTTTCATTTCACCTTTTTTTTTCCTTTTTTTTTCTTTTTTTTTTTTTTTTTTTTTTTTTTTTTTTTTTTTTTTTTTTTTGCTGTTAATGGAATAACTGAATCAGTCTCATGCAATCCTTCCTAATGCAGCTACGGAGGCAGGGAAGAGCCGAGGAGAAGTTAATTATGTTCCTCTACACTTCTCTGTGTATGTTATAGGCCGTGAGAGAACGGGTTTGAAGCCTGTTAGCAATGATTTCAAAACTACAGAGTAGAGCAGCACATTTATACCTGGTTAATTTGCCTCAGCTCTCATTAGCATTTAGCAACCCCCTACCCTGCCTTTACTGCTGTGTTGCTTTTCTACACAAATAGAACTAATAGTGTATTTTTCATTAAAAACAAATAACAATAAAACCTGTATCCTAATATATTTTAGCAGGAAAGGAGTTATGCCAAGTGGCAGATTAAGAAAGACATGCCAGGGATGTTTTAGAAGGGCTTTGGGGAAGAGAAAAGTTAGAGCTTTCTGTTCAGCTCCTAAAATTCAGGTTCGTTGTTTAGGTTTGTGTCTGCTTAAATGGAGAAACAGGAGTGGTAAGAGAGAGATGAGAATTTACAGACTTCAAACATGAAGATTTCTGCAGGACAAGAGCTTGTCACCCTTATGTATCTTCCCAATCAGCTGGGAAACCAGACTTAATCAGTTGAGACAGTCTGAGCAAACAGGGCTATCGTTCAGCTCTCTCTAAAAGTGGCCAGATTAATGCTTAACTCTGTTGAACAAGAAGTGAAGTTTGGAGAAGCCAGCCTGCCTCAGAGAAGGGCGGCTGTCAGTGCATGGAGCAGGCGATGAAACACGGATGGTCAGGTTCACTTTTGTTTAAAATCAGTTTCATTTGCTCTAACACAACCTGGTTGTGTTTGTATTTTCAGTAATGGCTGGGAATAGTTAATTCTCTTCATTTAACAGATCTCTCACTCTCTCGTCACTCTACAGAAACACGTGAATTACACAAAAAAATTACTGTGACACCAAATGAACTAAAGTTTTTAAACCAGTTGTCAGTGTCCCTTTAAGTCAAATCCTCTTTCCACTTATAGCACAGACGCATGAAAGAGGAGGCTGCTGTTCCTCCGTGAGCACGGAGGAAGATTGAGTTGTGTGTGGGAGGACAGAACAGGAGAATACTCCAGTTACTTGGGCCACTCCTCCAGCAAAATTAATAAGTATTGTTAGAAAGTACTTTGCAGGGGAAAAAAAAAAAATTAATCTCTTAAGTGTAGTTGAATGATGGGGCTGAGCTGGCAATAATAATAATTAAAGGGGAAAAAAAATTGAAAAAAAGTTGGGTAATTTTCTTCACCATTCAGATTTATTCTGGGGAAACAGGAGATAGCGTTTTTGTAGCTGTTTCCAAACTGGATAAATCACCCAATCTACAAGCCATAACAAATCTTTCTTCTGTTACAGCTCTTTCTGAAATTATTTTTTCTCCAGACAGGGAGGATTGCAGCCCCAAACTTGATTCAGAAGGGTCCAGGATATTCAAGCCTTCAAAAGTCATTCAGACACAAACTAAGACAGACCATCTAGCAAGCGTGTGGGGATTGAGTTCAAAATCAAATCTAGGTACTACAAATACCCAGAAGAATTTTCTTTCCATTTTCTATTTTGCCCCATCACTCATATATTGTACTATTGAGTTACCTAAAGAAATAAAGCATGTTTATGTCAGCTAGGTATATTCAGCAAACTTTATTCTTCTCTCAAGAGTTCATCCACCAGTTCCAACCTCTATCTAAGCTGGGAACAGGTGGATCTGTAAGTATATCACTGTATCTTTCTGCATCCTGTTCCTTATGATGCCCGATCAGCAATACTTCAAAAAAAGGCACAAACTGGACCCAGAAAAACCCCACAAGCCTGCCAGAAGGAAAAAAAGGGTGAGAGGGAGATAAATCCTTCTTGCTCTCTGAAGTAACCACAGAAACCTTATGCACGAGGTAAACACAATGCAAATAAAGAGGAATCCAGTCTCCTTTCAACCCTTTGGTGTTATACTGGCATTCAGGATTCGTGTCTCCTTGGCAATACAGTCCCTTTCAAAGGCTTATTGAATTCCAGTTCATATTCCCTACTGTTTAATTTTAGAAAATGATAACAGAGTTTCAATATTCAAATAATAAATACTTGTTTTCATGGTGACGTTATTCATGGTCGATCTGTAACTAATTGATCTAGTTCCAATACTGTCCTTCAACTTACATAATCTTTCTTTACTGTTCCCCTGGCCCCACCATCCTAAACCCTGAATGCATTTAAGAAGTGTCATCATGACCTCTTGTAGATTGTTTGGTCCCTTAACTTCTTCATGAGGGAGCCAGTGTATTCCTGTCACATATTTATACCCTTCCCTGCACTTGTCCCAGTAAGGTGTATGTTCTTAAACACAGTTGCTAGAAGAAATATTTCCACAGGTTTTTATCAGTGCTTTGAACATTGACAGCTTGATATAGAAAACACCTCTGCTAACACTCTCTAGCCATTCCTTGACTGACCAATAAACCAGATTCTTTCTGTCCTCTGTGGCATTATTGGATTACTTTTTTTTCAAGGATTTGACATTTCTTTTTCCAGGACTTGGTGAATCTTGGGAGGAGTACATCTGTAATAATACCGGTTTGAGGAAGTTTGAGAGTACCATTGACCTTTGCTTGTTGATGGAATCTTAATATTCAATTTCTACTTGGCATCTCTTCAGCCATTTTCAGCATGACTTGTACCTGAAGCAGAGCAGGGGTTGTTTCTGTACCTGGACAGAACAGGTAAGATGAATACAAGTCACAATTCTATAGTGATGATAATAACAATAGTACTAATAATACCTGCACAATAGTCTAGGTGACCTCCCCTTAGCCTGTCTTCCTCATGTGTTTCCAAATCAGCAGATGAAAAGGGATTTTCAAACAAAGTGAGAGCATTATCCATGGTCTAAGCGCCTTTTGCTACTGAGTTTTGCAAAATTACAAATGAATTTGTGTTGCCCATCAGCTTTTCTAAGGGCCACAAAACAAGTTTGAGCAAATTACGGGGACTGTGGGAATTGCTCTGATGATGCTTCAGCAGTTTCATGGTGGTTTCCTGTATGTCACCATTTTAGACCAGTAGAGACTGTCCCAAGTTATAATTCACATTTAGATCAAAGATCATATTTTGATACGAAGAATGCAATTATGAATAGTTAATAATCTGTTAGTAAATTATTAATAGAGAAGAATACTCAAGTCATGAATAACATGTTATAGATTATTTAAAGCACAGCAGTTCTAGTGGTGTAGGTGAATATAAACCTGGCTATTAAGCCCAGGATTGAACAGCCCATAACAATTGATTTACTCATTATTAATATATCTATTACTACCTTATTAATGTGTTGTTCACTCTTTACATGATTACTCTGACAGTAAATGAATCTAAACTGCTTTCTTTTGAAACAATAATTTGGAAAAGTCATCCTGCTATATTCTGTATTTGGAATTTGTTGAAGAAAACAGATAAGCACCTGTAGTAAATTAAAAAATATGTGATTGTTTTTTGATGGCTACCCAAAATGTCATATTTCCTCCGCCACTGCGATCAAAACCCCTTCCCATAAACTAACCAAGTTAATGTGGAGTCAAGGGAGTAAATGAAAATAATTATGTTCATCTAGGGCTTTGAAAGGAAGAAAGTTGACAAGTGGAAGTTAACAGGGCTGTTGGAAGTGTGGTCCATGTGTAAGTACCTTGGTGAGATGGGTGGTATCTGCAGCTTTGGTTGCACACAACGTTATCTGAGCACAGCTCTGGGGATGACACTGAGGAAGGAGTAGGTAGGGTGAATATCAGGAAGCATTTCCTGGCAGTGAGGTCTGTCAGGCAGTGGAATGGTCTCCCTGGAGAAATGGAGGAAGTCCTGTTGTTAAAGTCAATTAAAGGTTAGTCTAGACAAATCCTCCATTAGGATATTCTCCTAAGCAGCACCCTTATAGATGGGGAGGGAAATGACATGAGAGTTGGGAAAATGACCTCATCCATCTCTGTCACCTTTAAAATGCAGAGGCTTTGTTGGTATTGGCTACCACTCCACAGAGGATGCCAGTACAGATACTAATTGTAGAGATGGTTTTGTGATATGGGTAGAAAGGAGACAGTAAATATCAGTGACTCATAAGGACTGGCAAAAAGGTCCTTATGACGTGTCTTCTGGTCACTATTTTTTTGGTGAGGTCTGCCTAATAATTAGCTGAGCACATGGGATAAACTCTTTGGTCCATTAATAGTCCCCAGTCAGTTACCATTTGAATTTAATCATCTTAAAAGATACCAAAAGAAAAAAGATTAAATTGCAGTACACCTAAAAACATTGGAGCATCTTACACTAGAGACAGTCGTCTTGGCTCCATCCACAGCTGCATCACTCTAGAATTAATGCTGTAGCATAATCGATAAAAGGACCTCAGCTATACCCAGGTAATTGCAGTGGGCTTTATTTTATCTCTCATGAAAGACCTTGGCCCTCTGGTCTGTAGCAGCAGCAGATGCTTAGTAGCCCTTGCTGATGCAAAGGAATCATCCCAGTGGGAATGTTGGTACCTGGAACACCCACCAGCAGAATGTCGCTGGCAGCATGGGAGGGATCTAAGGACATCTCTACCCTCTCCATCTTGGTGTCTGGCAGATGGGACACAATCAAGGGCCCCGTCTGCCTGCCTGGCAGCAAGGTATTGGAGCAGCTCCCTGTTGCTTTTGCAGGCACCATGAATGTGATCGGATTTAGGGCTGCTCCAATTAATATGTCATTGGCACCTCCAAGACAGCTGGAAAGCAAGAGTGGCTTTAAACCATCTCAGGGATGCACCAAATAAGTGCTTAGCTCAGAAACTAGCCCTCTGCCTCATGCAGACTGAAAAGAGTCCATCAAACTTTACCTGGTTTGAAGAACAGGCAGCAGATGGTTTTTACCTTGCTAAGGTAGGAATTATTTTTGGCCTGTGCAATAAAAGCTTAATAGTGTACATGCAAGGCACAACTGTACAGTTCATCTCATAGTCAGAATGTTATCCTGAAAATTACATTTTAGTTAACAAAGCACACAGCAATACCTTTCTTGTCCAACAGCTAGAAGTCCTGAGAAATCAGGTGGGGAAGGCAGGCTAGGAGTAATTTTCTTCCTCTCACAAAACATAAATTGCTTTTGAACTGTTTGTTTTTGTTTAGGTATTTATTTATTTTTTCTAACGTGAGTTTCCAAGGTCATTAAAAATGAATGTGGGCCTTTAAATTTCTAAATACCAGAGGAGCTCCCATTAGCTTTCATCCTCCCGTCAGTGTCTTTTTGGGGAATATTGAAGCCACAGATGCGGAGGAAATGCGCCCAGTCGGTAGATAACGCCTGACTGGCCTCTGACCCTGGGGTTAAACTGCTGTCTGGGCTGTGTGGACCAGTATCTCCCTTCCCAGGGATGGAAAGCTGCCAACCAGCTGTCAGCGTGCCAGGGCATTGCATCCAGCACGGGGACACGACGATACGATATCTTTTTAATGTCCATTCCTTTCATGCCCCTCTGCGTTAGCAGGGACAGAGGGGATTGTGTGCTGAGCCTCCCATCAGTTGTGTTTTCATAGCTGCCAACTAAATCTGATTAGTTTGTCTGCATTCCCGGGAAAGTAAATCTGCTGTTTATCGCCAGGTCCATCAAATCCTGGTTGTTTCGACTGATGCTTGTTAAGACATATTATTATTTATTTTCCTTATTGTGCAATAGCCACAAGGATTTTTACAGTCTGTTGAATTATAGGTAAACGGATGGTTTATCAGGCTAATACAATGAGACTGGTAAGGCAGAGCCAGGCTCTCTGAGCCTCTGGTGCAATAAGGGAAGGGACAGAATGACAGAGATTCATGCAGCTTTGATTTGGTCCTGATGGCACTAAGGAGGGAAGAGTGATTGTTGTTGTTGGAGCTGGGCAAGTCAAAAAAGAGGTTTGCTTGCAGAGAGGGGTCTCCTCTGAGTGCCCTGCTCACAGCAATAGCCCTATGCCCTGATACAGAACAATCTCTACCTGAAATATTTGACCAGAAAGTCCCATTCCCAAGAACAGGATATGCCATAGGTTCGTTAACACCACCTCAAACTGCATTGGGTTGGGTATGAGGGAATGAGGGACGCTTTCCTGCCAATCCATTATAAATGGTGGTGTTCGCTGCCACTCCAGTGACTCAGCCCCTTTCAGGTTCCTCTCTGCCCCAGCAATGTTACACTTGCAATAATACTGTGCATTTGGGGATGGGAAATCGAGTTTAAGTGACTTGCCCCAAGCCATGCACAAAGTCTGTGCAGAGTAAAGGACTGAATGGGGCAAACTCTAGGTCCTGAGCTAACCCCTGCCCATCCCCACACCATCCTCCTTCCTCCAGCCTGAGGTGGAAAACAGTGGTCATGACCAGGCATGCTTTAAAGCATGGCAAATAGGAGAGAGTAGACATGGGACTGAAAAGCTTCCAAACAGGATCTTCCTACCTAAAGTACATCCGGCAGTTCAGACGCAGAAAAGAGTCATCACTTCCCTCTATATATTTATGCTTAGCTGCTGCCTAGCCCAGATGTGCTCACATCTTTGGTGGGTAAAATGCCACCTGGAAGGACACAATCTAGACAGGTTTTATTAGAACCAATTTTCCTGTGCTTGGAGCCTCCCAAGCTTTGACTCAGAACTGTCTCTCAGTGTGATGCAATGTGCTCTTTCAGGAACACACGTGAACAGATAATTGCTGGTGCTCATCAATTGCACAGGCAGGATATTTTGCTCTCAATGTAGAAGCTCTTAATATTTGTTTTTACATATTTAAAATTGATTATTATGTATTTAGAAAGTGGGTTTTGAAAGATATATTTTTTTTCCATTGTTGTAATGAATGGATTTTTAGAAACAAAAAAACCAACCAAACAAAAACAAACCCAGAAGTGATTTTCAATCTGGGAGTAAAGAAGTGAGTACCACGACAAAGCTTAGCAGGTTCATAACAGATCTTTTCTACAGGTTGTAAAGGCCTTTGTTTAGTCTCAGTTTGAGTCTTGACTTTCTATACTTAGACAGAAATTGGAAAATCAAACTCAAAATAGTGCAAGTGCAGCAGTTTTGGTTAGCAGAGTATCTGGTAAGAAAGTGAAGGATAGGACAAGTAGAAATTACTCTGATTTGGGTGTAAGTCATTGCATTTGGCTTAAACTCAGCACTGTTTAAGCTTTCTCCATACATCCCTTCAACACCAGAACTCCTCAGACACTAAAGTATTCAAGTCTATGCTTAAAACACATATAAGGCTTGGGAGAGCACATCTGCCGGCAGCAGCAGCAGCAGCTGTACAAAAGCATCCTCTGCTTGCTTTCATCTCCTTCCTAATGGAAAGGAAAATGGAGCATAAAGAAATTCTGCAGAAGGTTAAGTGCTCCTGTCTAAATGTGGTGGGTTTGGAGGAGTCAATGAAGCAAAGCGGGACTGGGGGGGCGCAGTGGGCAGGGGGGGCCTGGCGGGGATGCACCGGGCTCTGTTGTTTGGCTGCAGATGTGTTATTCCAATTAACTTGAAAGTGGGAATGCGAGGGGTGAGCAGGAGGGAAGGTGAGGAAGCGTTTTTATGGCAGGAGATGCAGTCTGCACCGCAGACAGTGATGGAGATGGCCCTTCTGGTCTCTCTGAGGTCATCTGGTTTTATGTGAGGCGAGAGGTGCAAAACCAGTACATGAAACCCAAACAGGAAGGGTTTGAATGGCACATGTGGAAGAGCTTAACAGGCACATGCTTGACCCAGGGCTTGGATTGCTCATCACTGAGCAGCCCAGTAATTACAGGCTTTGCTGGACAGTCACTGTATTAAGTTACAGGACAACCCACTTACCTCAATTTGATGATAAGCACTCCAGTTTGACTATGTGTGGTTGTCAAGGCCTTTGGGCTTGTTGGGTGGATGGATAGCATTAGGATGTAGATACAAAAAAAAAGATATTTAAAAAGTTTCTGCTGGATTTCAACACTGAAGGTACCTATAATTGCAGTGTGGTGAGAGTCGTGAGCTGAACAGCATTCCAGGCTGAAAAAGAGGAGGAAAGGAAGTGTGTGTGTGGGGGGAGGACACGATAATACTGAGAATAAAAGTTAATTAAAAAATAAAATCAAGAGAAATGTGTCTCCAAGGCCACTTCTTTCGCAGAGACCACCTGTCAAATGCTTCCCTGTCTATATAACCCAAGATTGGCTTCCAATCTACTCTGCAGTTCTTTAATTTTTAATGCCCCTCCCCTGGTCTCACAGGTGGCTATTATAGACAGAAGCTGTCGCCTGTATAGATACAGATGTGTGTAATGCACACACTGAACATGAGTGCTCAGGATTCAGGAACTGACACCAGCCGGGAGTGGGAGCTGCCAAAGGAGGTTGTTAAACTGCAGAGAGAGAAGTGTCTTGGCATTGTTAGGGATTGCCACGTCTCTTCTTCCTTCTCCTTTTTTTCTTGCCTCTCCAAAATGTCATTTTGGAGAATTTGAATTGACAACAGCACTAGATGGTGAGCTGCAGACAGAGAATTCAAGGTGTGGGTTGTGTTGTGTGTGGGATTTTGAGGCAAGAACTGCTGGTTTTAATCCAAGCATCCTCTGTGTTCCAATGCTTAGCTTCCCCGTTGCCACAATTCCAGGTAAGAAAGAAAGGAGTCATAATTCTTTACCTGACTCACAGGGGTGTTGTGAGGCTCAGTTAGTTAATTATAGTAAAGCTTCTGAATAATAATCATAATAACACTTAGCAAATGAAAAGCGAGCATTATTATCGTTAAAGTAATGACAAGGCACCCTGCTGAAGGAAGCAAATATAATGCTGATTATTAAAATCATTTGTATTTAGTAGCAAATGTTGCCGCTGCTTTATAAACTTAGAGATGTAATCTTGTCCCCAAGCCATAACAATAAGTAATTCCACGTGCTTTGTTGTTAGGCTTCTCAGGATATAGGAACAAACAGGTACCTTCAGTCAGAAATTATTTTATTTTAAGAATTAAGAGAACAATGGAAGAAAAGAGAAGAAAAAAAACCCATCTTGCTGAGATGAGGCCAAAGGTGTGTGTCTTATCTGAGCACTCGCTGGCTGCTCTGCCCTCTCCCACCAGTGCCAGCACACCCCAGGAGCAAGGGGGGAGTCTGGGAGAAGTTTGCAAGGAGAGTGAAAGGAGAAAGGGAATTTTGAGTTTGGAGGATGTCTGAAGCCAAGATTTTGGTACACACACTAACTAATCATTTCCACCAAGGCCAATGGTAAGCTCTCAGATGTGCTACTGTGCCTATAGCTCATGTGTCTTTGCTTTTATATCCATCACCTCCCTTGCACAGCCTGGCTTCTCAGGCTCCTCTTTTCTTTCACATGTACATGGCTGAAGTTTTCTCCCAGGGTGTAGCAGGAATATACCCCAAAACTGCCAGGGTCTAAAACCAGCAGTTCTGGGATGAGGAAAAAAGGGAGAGTTTGGGTTAAATCTAGTGAAGGGAGAAAACAACTAGAGATTTTGAAGTAAACATCCATCTTTTGGGTAATAATAATTTTTTTTTCTTCCTCTTTTTGCCCTTTAACTACAGTTTAAGATTTGAGCAACTGGAAGGAGCCAGTCAAAAAGTCATTGCTGTCAGCTGTCTTGTGGAAAAAACGCCTGTTCCCATCAGATATAACCCCATTGCAGCTGGTCATAGCTGGCTGACACCATGGATATAGTCTCAGAAAAGGGTAAAAGTATTGAACAGGTCTCTCGAGGTTCTCATCACTCTCCAGACGTACTCTCACCAAGTCCTGCTTTAAAACAAATGGTAAAAGCTGCAGAGTCACTGTTTGCATTCTGTATTTTGTGTTGATGGATGGGCTCAGTTACTAGGGCTATTAATCCACCAATTTTTTTTGAACATAAAATTAATTTTTGGAGGAAATAAACTACATAAATAAAATGAGTATAATTGGATATCGCTCTGGTTCCACTGATCCTGGGGCTGTAAATTGCACTTGATGTTCGTAGTGTCAGGCTCCGAGGTCTTTAATTCTGCTCCTTAAGGATGACTTATGCAGTCAGGGGTGAGTGTTTACTTCAGCAGATTTGACTATCTCAAGGGGATCCCAAAATTGCTATAAAGGAGAAGGACTCACTTGTTAATACAACCTATTTGCTTTTGGGCTGCAATATTTCACCTTAAAGCTGGCTTTTGATCCCAAGAATAGTTATTCATATAAATCTAGTGTATGTGAATGTGGCGTAAATATTCAGGTTGGCATTCAGGTATTCGTGTTTTACTCTTGGTTGTATTGGAGTGGAGGTTGTATTATACTCTTGGTCCTGTGACTGCACATTTCTGCTTTCAAGGTTTTTTGTGGCCAGTTTTGGAGGGTTGAATTATAACTCTTTTGACACCGTGGGGTATGAATACATATATTTCAGCTCACGATCCTTCGAGTTCACAAATACGGCAAATCCAAGAACAGAATAAGCTTTACAGTACATTAGACAACTCTTTTTTTCATCCTAGGAACCTACTAGTAAGTGTTGATCCATTCCTGGAAGGGAAAGTTTTGAGGCACAGTGATTCCTTGCTGTAACTGCAGCATCCTTAGACAGCTCTGAGGGCTACCACGAATAGAAGACATATTAGATACATGGGTTTCCTTTACCTCTTATAAGCTTATCTTGAAGCTGGAATCGCCCTGGATGATTGTGTAGAAGAGAGACAAAATCCGTGGAGGTCTCTCTTCTGGTCCAGTCTGACAGAGGCACTTAGGACCTCTTCAATCCTTCACTTTCTTTGTTTAATTTATTATACTGTCATGTATAAACATCTTCAGGAAAATATTAATTAGAGTGTGTATTCCGTGACAACTAACTCTAAATGGAATAAATATACTTTACTTGATGAAGCAAAGAGGTGTTGATTAAGAGAAATTGAATTGTATCCCTGAGATAATTTTCTGTCCCTGTGTCTAGAGAATATAGGCAAAACCAGTGCTTGGAGAAGACACTGAGCCACTACACTACAAGTAGATCAAAAATAATATTCAGGACATACATATTAATTGATTTAATGTAAAAATGCTTGATGCAAACTTGTGCTGAGACTTTAAATTGAGGTCCTGACCATTCTCTGTGGTCACTAGAGGATCCCACAAGAATGGGAACGGCCTGGCAATTTCCAGTTTGGATAATTATGTTCTGCTTCCTTAATGTTCCCCATGCCCTTTCAATTAGTATGATAATCATCTTCACTTTGCGACCTACACTGAAGTATAAGTGAGGGTACATGCTGTTAAATAGCTGCAATGCTCCACCCCAGAATCCGCCGCTTTCCAGCAGTGATGCCAGAGCTTTGTTGTCTGCTGGAATCAGGAAGGTGAGGGACTCCAGGACTGTGGAGGAGTCAGAGCTGCCCCTTTTCTGCAAGCTATCTCAGAAATTCTTCTGGATGAAAAGTCTAAAATGTGTAGCAGATCTCACTTTAAGCAAAAAAAGGGACAAATAAAGGAATATGGAAAGGAAGAGAGAGTCACTAAATGTAGTAAAAGAACAGCGAATGAGGAAACCTCTGCTGCAGCCCAGGGGTGAATTTTTAGTACAACTGGTGCAGTCCATCAAGCAGCTGTGGAGGAATGAAGAGGTGCTGCAGCTCCTCTCTCCATGACAGTGTGATTTAAAGAACTGCTCTTTGCTGGCCTGGCCTTGTGTCTTTCAGTTGCCTTGAAAGGGAGAGAGAACCGTGTCTCTGCTCCCTCATTGGCATTTGTCTTAAAAATAATAAAATTGAAAAAAAAAAAAAAAGGAGCATTAAAACGAGGGAGCATGTGGCTGTGTGTGGGAGAGGGAGTTCTCCACACCAGACCCCTTGGTCAGCCACTGAGTAAGAAGACAACAGGAATATTTCACTGGGCTGCACATGATTTGTTTACAATTACCTTAATGGTAAAGAGTTCTTTACACCAGCCTTGCACCCTGTAACAGATAGAGTTTGCAGCACCACAGCAGTACCCAGCTGCCTTCTGGATAGCAGAGTTTCCTTGCAAGAGATATGTTGCTATTTTATATGTTTTTGATATGCAGCCCAAATGAAGTCTCTGAAGGAGTATCTGTCTTTTGCTAACAGCCATCATTTTTGTATAAAGTCGGAGGTATTCATATTATGTCTTCATCTTCTCTATCTCAACTAGTAACAATATCACAACTACTCCCTCCTGACAACTATATTCATTTCTCATTAAAGATATTTCATGTTTTATTCAGGAATTTAAATGAAGCTATCAGAGCCTGTAATAGCAACAGTTTGGGATAATTGTATCTCATTGATGGCAGCCTCAAGAGTTCTAATTAATATATATTTAGCTCCCTGGCTGTCTTTAGACCAAACGCCTCAATATGAAAGACAGGGAGAGGCGATAAGGGGAGGGGGAAGGGAACAGACTCCAAAATAACAGCCCCTTTCGAAATTTGGGAAGGAAAATCTGTGTTGTGAGAAAGAACGGCGTGCTTTGGGATTCTTTCTGCTTTTTTCCCCGTTTTCCCCCGTTTGATCCAAAATAACTTTTGAGATATGGAGTCCTTCTCAAGAAAAGAAATCTCAAGAACTTGGGTTTACTGCCCACTTGTTTGGGGGGGGGGGGGAAGGAAGGATAAAAAATATGTATTTTTCTCCTCCAGTGATACACCTGATATCTGAGTTCAGCTTATCAGTGGTCTCTGCTTCTATATTAGCTCTTTCCCTGCCTCCTCCAGCCAGAGTGCTCCATTCAAAATTGCTCTTTTTCACAGATATGATCTGCAATGCAAACAGGCTTTCATTACACTTTTTCATACTAAAAAAAAAAATCTTACTTTCATGTGTGCCTGATTAGCCCTCACCCTACAGCTCTCAATTTTCTTATCCCCTTTGGGCTTTTTATTCCTCCCGTCTCTTTCCCTCAACACTACCTTTCTCTCTGTTGTATGAAATGAGCTAGGAAAGATTTGGGGAGGGGGTATTATTCTGTCATTGGAATTCATAGCACTTGTATTCACTTACAAGCCTGAACTATTTTCTCAAATCACTTCAGTCTCTGTGACTTTCTCAGACTGTAGTTTATAAATCACTTTTGTGGTACACTATCTAGAGGGGATCAAGACCCCTGGAAGCTTGAGTCATATTGAATTGCATTGTGTAACGGAGAGTCATTAGGAGTTTACAGTCAGGGGAAAAAAAGAAGTCTTATAAATAGGCTAATTCAACTGGCACTTATATGTTTTAAAGGCATTATTGAGGAAGCAGGATGGTAGTATTATTTGCTCCCAATTTTGCTCTCATCAGCAGCAGCTAAGGGTGGCTCTTGAATAGGACAGGAATGGAGATTTTATAGACCTCCAGCTTTAAAACATCTATTCACCCTCCCCCCCCCCCCCNATTCCCCCCCCCCCCCCCCATTATTATTTAAGCAAGTACTAAGGACTGTTTAGAGGTTTATTTAACTGGCTTTCATGCCGGAAGCTAATCCAGCCTACACTGGCTGAAATTGCCTCAGTTTCTCCTGAACAAGAGTTGCTTTTCTCTTACTTCCACTGTTTTTTGGGTTTTTTTTAAAGGTATTAATTTAGGAGAAGTATCTTGTGCAGAACAGGGGCTTTCTGACAGTGAAAGGATTTTCCATCAGAGGTTTACGCAGCAGCTGCACTTTTTTCAGTCTGATTCTGACAGTATGGCTATTCCAGTAAAGCATCTCTTTTTTTCAGCCCTTTCTTTTAAAGTTAAAAAATGAGAGATGATGTAATGAAAAGATATTTATTTCATTTGGGTGTGTTTCATTTGCAGATTTGTCAACCCCTAGGCGTTGCCTTGCTGCGGGCTGGATCTTCTTGGCTGAGTTTGGAGTGTATCAAATACCTGGATATCCTCATGCTTACAGGTGTGGTAGAGGGAGAACAATGACCAGAAGCAGGTGCCTGGCCCTCAGGAACTCTAACTTGCTGCCAACAAGCTCAGTCCTAGCTGAAATTGCTGGTTTTTGTTTTTTTTTTTTAAATACAATTTTTTCAGTATTGTCTGCAGATCTCAGCCCCGTGTCATCCACTTCCATGCCATCTGCGGGGTTGCTGTGCTCGGCACGGTCAGGACTTTCTCAGAAAAACAAAGTGAACCCACAACGAACCCTTGGTTAAAAACAAGAGTGGAGTCAGAAGTTCAAAGGGTGGAGAGTTGAGCGGGCTCGTGTGGCTGGCAGCGGCTCTAGGTGAAGAGTCTCCTTGGGATTTGGTTGATGGGTTGCTTGGCAGCTCTGCCCTGGTGCTTCCATAACCTGGGCTGGAATCTAGCCCAGCCCTGAGAGATGGAGGGTCAGTCCAGTTTGATAGTGTAAGGTCAGAAATGGAATGAGGCTGGGATATCTCAATTGAGATTCGAGTGTATAAAAGTATAAATCAAAAAAGCAAAATCCTTGAAGGGACACCTTGCAGCTGTCTTGGGAAATGAAAAGCTTTAAAATAAGAAGACTCAAGAACAGGAGAATCCTGCAGCTGGTGCAACTAATAACATTCTTTGGTCTCAACTCAGAGAATAATAAAGTCCTCTCTGTTATCTGGAAAAGTGGAGAGTGTATGGCAAATGAGGGGAGAGATGCTGCTCCTTAACACAGAGAGCTGCCAGCATACTGGAGAGGTTATATGTGCACATAAATACAAATCACAGCCTTTATACTGCTACTTTTCAATCAAATACATTGAAAGTTTTACTCCAAAAAAGGCTTTGCCAGCTGCAGGGACCCTTCTTCTGTGTCCTTGAAAACTCCCCATAGGCTCAAAGGTCACCACCAAAGTCATGGAAGGGGAAAAGAATGGGCTTTTTTATCCGTGTTGCTACTGAATGCTGCTGTCTCATTTTTGCTGCAGGATACTCATAATTTTATGCTTATTTAAACAGACACATATCTAGTTTATGGGCATATCCCAGGAAAAAAAAAAAAAAAAAAAAAAAAAGTCATGTAGCTTAGAGTGCAGTTCTCATGGGCAAACACCTGATCCCCTTTAATAAGAGATAAAAGGGAAACTATTCCCTTGCCAAGCTGCTACACTACAGGGCTTTGCTTGCAGTAACCTGCTGGTAAGCTGCACATCTGACTAGTGCACTGCACAGGCTCAGCTTGCAGGTACTGGGATTGTCAGCAGCTTGTGCCAGCACCACTGAAACCCACCCCAGCTGAACTCGGGTGTAGCACCAAGTGCCACACAATTAGGGTACAGGAGAGGTACCAGAGTCCAGGATGTGCACATCTGCTAATCAAACACTGGTCAAAGGTTGGACCTAATTGATATTTCAAGATGCATCAGCTGGGATCCTTACTGTTTTAAGGATTTTAGTGCAGGTTTTTTTTCCTTCTGCGGCTCCCAGTGGTTTGGGGTTTTTTATCGCTATTAGTATTTCCTTGAGGAAAGCGAGTTAAGTGCTGAGCTTCCATTTGCTAGCTCATTTCCCACTTTCCAAGGATATTTTAAGTTTGCATTCATGGGTTTTCTTTGAAATGGTCTATGCTGGGGCACTTTTATACTCTGTAGCTTTTGTCATTAGTTGGAAACTTTGGATTACTTTGTCTTGCCCAAAGAGACGGTCAGAGCAGCTTTAAAAAACAGATGGCTCAGCTGTGTAAAGTGTTAAAGGCCGTGCAGGTTATAATTCTGGACCTGTTTTGGTAGGCATAGCCATACGATGTCTTTTCACAAAACTTTAAAGCTTCTGCTTCTGCAGCTTTGTTTTCAATAGGTAACACAACGAGAGATGGTAAAGGCAGGTCCCTGACACCCAGCTAGTGATCTGGGATAGCTGAGGACCCAAAACAGAAGAGGTAGGCTGATCCCTCCAAGTGTTACCCTACTGTACACCACCACCTGTGTGACAAAGAATAGTGCCATGAAGACTTTTTAAAGGAGATGGGACATACAGAGTTTGATATTTGTTATGACTTAAATAAGGAAGGCAATAGGCTCGCTTTTCTGGTTTTGATTTGTGTATCTGATTTCACTTTTGGTCCCTGCTGGATGAAACTGTGCTTTTATTAACTGTTTTTAAGGATATTCAAGGGTTGATCTCTAAGCACATAATCACCTGAGATCT
Organism: Oxyruncus cristatus; assembly: GCA_013399855.1. Taxonomy (NCBI): domain Eukaryota; kingdom Metazoa; phylum Chordata; class Aves; order Passeriformes; family Cotingidae; genus Oxyruncus; species Oxyruncus cristatus. The sequence goes on from VXAY01004120.1 coordinate 862,866, forward strand.
TGGATTTCAAGAAAAGCCACTACAGGGGAGTCCAGTGGTTCTGACATACCAAAGTCCAAAAAGTCCTTCCCTTCACTTTAAGGCAGGAAGTAAATATTGGAGATGTTGACTGAGTAACTTTGCAAGCAAACTTGTATCTTCACTGAACCAGAAGGTATCTCTTATTCACAGCAATATGGACACACCAGGAACCCCGTAAAAAACTACATTTAGGAGAAGGTTCCATTGAGCAAACCTGATGTGCACTTAGTTCAGATAAGCCCTGGAGAATCAACCAGTGAGACCTCAAAGTCCAGTGTAATTTGCGGTCTGATGTATCCCAGCCAAACTTCACTGCTCTCTTCCTACAAATCAAATGGAAAAAATCAGGCAAAATGATCAGGCACTCAGATGTGGCCCTAGAATAAGTGCAAAGCCTGCTTCGTGTCTGATTTCTGCTCATAGGCCACTCAAGAAGTCCATGTAGGTTTTAATTTGACGGTTAACCTGTGCAGAAGCATCTACGTACTTAAAAATAAGGTAAATGTTGTTCAAGTGTGTTTCAACTTTAGCAATGCTATGAATGAATTATTTTCAAATTCCTTTATTTTAAATGTCCTGTTTGGGCCGTTGTGCTAAAAACCAGCAGAGTTAAATGGCTAACCTGTTTCTCTCCTCAAGGAACTGGCAAAATACTTGCATCTAAAGCTTTGTATGGTGCCTTTCACAGAGTTAGTTAGTGAAGAGAAAGGAAAATATTATGGAGGTGCAGCTCAAAAATTTCTTCTGATTTTTCTGGCAGCCACATATCTCAGAGGGTTTCTCTATGGAGAATGCCTTGTCCTCCTGGGTAGGCAAAGGGGATCCTTGCTAGATATTTTAGCAAATTCCTTAAAATACATAGATAAAATACAGAGTCGAAAGGTCTGGTAGCAAAAGAGAACATGATCTGAGAGAGGATGGAGCAAGCAGGTGTGCTCTCCTTGCCCAAAGTGGTCTTCCCCGGCCTCATTGTCTTTTAGCATTTGATCAATGCTATTACAGCATTTCAGACTTCTCTGGTTTGAACCTGCTACAGTTTTTGTTGTCTCTGACAGCCTTTCCTTTTCTAAGCAAGAACAGAAACCTGCAAACACTCAGAGAACTCAATGATATTGAAAATCTGCTGAAAGCAGGGTGAGAGAGAAAGGAGAAGAGAGGATTAAGGAAAAGCCCTGCTTTGAATCCCTCCTTTTGTTTTATGGCCGATGTAGCCTTTCCTTGACGTACCAACAAGAAACAAAGAATTGAAATCAAATGAAAGGGTCGGCGATTAGAAGAGAATTGTCTGTAGCATTTCAACAAAGCCACCAATCCCCTGTGCTGGCGTTGGCTGCTCTCCCCCACCTCTCCCTCCCCGTTCCCCCTCGTTACACGATACTACTTGGGAACATGTTATCAAGGACTGAGAATCAGGCCAGTGGCTGCTGATGTTAAAAGGACATGACATGTGCACAAGGCAGGGCATAGGGGCTGGCTGCACATATTAAAGGCGAACACATCACATTCCAATTAGTAGAAATGGAGTGTGTGTGCTGGCTCTGGGAATTTTTTTTTTTTAAAGTAATACTTCTGTGCTTTTTCTATTGATCGATTTATTTTTGAAAGGAGTAATTCCCTTCTAGCTTTTCTTTCTCCTCTCCTCCCTCCTTCTCCCCACCTTCAATTCCTTCATCCCCGTGTTTTCACCTCACCGGAGCTCCTGAGGAACAGGAGTTCAAAGGCAACTGGAGTAGAAATAAAAATAAAAACAAAATATTGCAAATGCAGAGTTCTGTAATCTCTTTTTGACCTTCCCATACAAAAGACAATTTCTGCAAATCTAACACAAACTTGTAAACGTTCAGTACTGGGAAAAAAAACCCCAACATATTAGAATTCATTAGAATTTAAGCTGACTAGCTCAATGTGTGTGCATGCATGTGTAGAAATTTCTCCTTGTCATGTTTTTAAAATTATTGTAACTGTGTCTCATCATCCTTAATATGCAATCTAGCCACCAGAATTTTATTATTTTATTGGAATGCATTTTCTGTAGCTTTCACTCACTATTTCAGTAGGAATGATGGGAAACAAATTCCTAAAGGAAGGGCAGACTTTAAAATTCTGACACTTGAAAATAATGCAATTTTCATTAGATTCAGCATGTTTTATTGAATGCAGAATCAAGAATACAGTCAGTATTCAATATCTACTCTGATGCATCCAGGTTCTGATATAATTTGCAATACTTTGCTATTGAACTGTAGTCTTCCTGCTTGTCTAGCTCCTAGTCTAACTGAATAATTAAACACATGTAAATTTAAGTTTGTGTATAGTCCCACTGAGAATAAGGGAATTTCTTGTCTGCCTAAAGTTAGATTCACTGTAAGTAGCTTTTTGGTTGAGGCCCAAAGTTTTATCTCAAGTCATTATGCTCAAAGGTGTCCTTGCTCAGCAAACCACTTTAAAACATTCTCAATTTTAAGCATATGCTCAAATCTCAGTGCTTAGAACTCATTTTGGTAAGATGTGTGGCCATGAGGTTAGTCTGAGGGAAAGGTCAAGCAGCAGAGAAATCAAGACAGGCTTTTCTTTGCACTCATGATGGTAAATACATAGAATTTAGTGAGAGGAAAACAAAACCGCGGGGAAAAGGAGAAGTTCAAATGAGGTAGGTGGACCTACATGGGCATTCTCGCTTCCTTCCTTCCCACAGTTTCCTCTGTTCCTATAATCTCAGCACAGATGTTTCCTTTTTAATCCCTGGCTCCAGCTGGCAGTGCATCTCTGCTCTACCGTACTTAGTCGCAATTACTGCAGACATTAACTCTGCACATGCTTCGGAAATTGTCTGCTTTTTCTTCCTTGGAAATGTTGCTCATCATCAGGTTTTTAACAGCCAGAAATAAAGGCCATTTGTGTACTGATGAATCTGATTCCCTTCAAGATTTGTAAGAGAGATAAAAGGCACAAGAAGCAGACTTAAAACAATTGCTGGCATGGTGGAAATTTTGGATATTGAATTTACAATACCTTGCTTTACTAGTACAGGGAGTCTTCATCATGTGATGGAAAAGGAATGGGAAAGATGTCAAGCAGATGCCATATTCACCTGCCTGCTGCTACTTTTTCAAATCAACCACAAGTGCTTTATTTCTTAATTTTGATTAGCAAAGCAGTGACTTGGTATAATAAAGTGATTTCAGGGTGTGTCTTTTTGTAAGTTAACGTCCATTTAGTAATGGAGTAGGGGGTGATTAAAGTGCCTGGAGTCAAACCCGCAGAACCCTTTGCACCCAAATGTCAGATCCACTCTTTTTCTTGCACCCAGGCATGAGACTGTGTCACCTCAGGGTAACCCATTTGTGGTGTGATGCTGCCAAAGTGCCACTGGAGCTGGATGTGACCTAGGCCAGATTCTAGGTGAGAAAATTACAACTATGCCAGCTACGGGCTTGGAACAACTCAAAGTCCTCCAGTTGCTGGATTCAGGGGTCCCAGTTTACTCTGATTGTACTGATAGTATATTTTTTTCCATATCCAGCAATTTTCCATTTGATGTGGGAGCAATATGAGACAGCCATACTACCACAGCCGATGGGATGGATGGACAGAAGAACAGTGAAGAATCTGGAAGCCCCACGTGTCAGGTAGGGCAGTTGATTTGCTTTGGTGAAAACTCTTACATAATCTAAATAGACAATATGAAATATCTTTAAAAATATAAGGAAACCAACACTTTTGTTGGTCTGGACTCTGTCTTTTTCTGCATGATGCTCATGGATTCAGATTTTCTATTTGATTCTTGAGAGCAAACTGATTTTGTGCACTAAAATCTGTTGATGAAGTTACTGTGTCACCTTGTCCTCCTCACTCCCGTTAGCGCTTGCTGGAAGCACTGAATGTTTTCCCATTGCATTCCACCCTATTCCTGGGAAGGAGGAGAATGGATAGCACACCCAGCATTCAAGGGCTGCTAATATGACATGTACAACTTCAGACATTTATGTGAGCACCCAGAATAAGAGAATAAAGTTGGCAACAACCTGAGGTCATCTTGCCTATAAACCACCTAACCACTGCCCTCCAGGTAAGAAACTGGAAACCTGTGCTTATCTCTAACAGTTAGTGTTCTTAATTGAGCAGACCATTGTGGATTAGATAGATGTGCTGTTACAGACACAAAAACCTTTTAAAGGCCCTGGAGAGCTTTCAGTATGGATTCGTACTACCTCGAAATCAATAAGAAACACAGGATTTGTTTGACAATGGCAGTTCTAGGACTAAAACGAGAAAGGTCTGGCAAGTGACAACAAACTCTCTATGCTCCTATGGAAAACTCGCACAGACCTGTGAGCAGTTTTTCCAGGAATGACCTATAAAATGCAGATAATTATATAAAAAGAGAGATTTATTTACCTTGCATTGCCTAATAGTCTATGCAGCCTTCAGTATCACTACACTCCATTGAAAGGGCACAACGATTGAGTATTTTGGCTTCCTACTGCTATTGAGTCCATTCACTGATGGGGAACAAGAAAGGAGAGTGAGAAGAAGAAAACAAAACGGAAAGTGCTTGAGGACAATTCAACTTTGAAATTGTTTTCATTACATACAGGAAAAGTGCAAAATGAGCCCTCTGAAACTTGCTGGATAAAAGATATTATGAAAGCTTCCAATATTTTTTTTTTCAGCTTTGGCTCTTGCACTTCTCTAGACAAGATGAAGTGTGTATGAAGGCATCACTGACATCAGCTATTGGAATATAAAGAAAACAGTAAATGCAGTTTGGCAATTGCAGAGAAACTGTGCAAAATCAACTACATAAGTAAAGCAGGAAGAAAAGATAAAGTTAATGATATTTTTTTTAATCTATGGGACTTCTCTTTGATCATATTTCATTTAGCATGCCCAAGAATGACATAAATAGTTTGATATCTATGAGAAAAAAAATAAATGGGTGGGGGCTTTTGCTTTGAGGAGCTGCTTTTCAGGAAGAATTTGTTTAAAAAATAACACACACATACCAAAAAAGAAATAAAAACCCAAGCCAAAACAAAGTCCTGAAGGTCTGTAGGACTCAGTAAGAGCTAAGAAAGCTGCAGTGAGACTAGATGCAATAAGACTTCTAGATCGTAATATTTAACATTTGAAACCAGTTCCAGGTGACTCACAAAATAGTTGGACTTGTGAGAATGAGCATCAGTAAAGAAATGTAGCAGTAGGAGGATGAAGGCACTTCAAAGCAACCTCTCCTCACCCTCCCAATTATTCTGATTTAAACCATAGCGATGATCATTAAAGTTATTTTTTCTCTGTTAAAGAAATTCTACAAGTTTGTTGGCTTTAGCTTTTATTAGCTGATCTGGTTTAGTAGTTTAAAATGTTTAAAAGGAACTAATCTCCACTTAGTTATTTTTTAACAAATACATTGTGCTTTTTGCCATGTATTTGTTGCATGTCAAGTCAGCAAGAAGGGACTCAGCTCCTATGTGCAGCCAGCTAGACTCATAAAAGGGTTCTCCAACTGCTTTGAACTAATTTCCAGAACCTCACAAGCCGGTTGAGTCTCTCCCTACCTGGCCACGTTGACTGGTGCCATGTAGAGTTTGGAGCAGAGATCAAGCGTATGCTCTTGATGTGCCCTCTCTCTAATAAGAGTTGGCTACTGTGGCAGAGTTGAATGAGAATTCAATTGTGATGGAGGTTAATAGGATTTATTTTTATTGCTGAGGTGCTGGGAAGTGGGTGAACCTTTGAGTTCACTTTGGCTCCCAAGCTATGTCCTCTTGTCCTCAATGGTTTCGCTGCCTTTCCCGATCTTTCCCTAAACTATTTTGCCTACAGCATGACAGTGTCTATATCAGTAAGTCTTGCAGCACCTTAGGAGCTACTCCACAGAGGGCAGTAGTTGATGCTGTGGGCCTGATTTCTGTGCTATACATATTCAGGGGATGATTTTTTCCTCTGCTATGGTCCCATAAAATGAATTTCCTTCAACAGTTTGGGCTCAAGTTTTGTTATTTTTAACTGACCTCGTGTAACATGCACCACAGTGCAGACTGTGGGGGTGACTGGGAGATAGAAGCACATTTCTAATCCAAACAGATATACAAATATAGAGTCAGCCTACATTTTCATCTTCCCAGCTGCCTTATGAGGAAGAGGAGCTGGCTCAAAGAAGTGATACTCCCTAAATCAGAAAGACTGGTGTAAGCAATAGGGGAAATGGAGAATAGAGGCTTTTTTTTTTTTTTTCCACATTTCTGTTCTTGAGATATATATGAGATGGCAAAAAGCTCTTTGTATCAACTCATAATTTTTAATGGTTCTCACATAATTTCTGTAGGTGGTTCTGGATGTTGGCTATTTGGTTCAATCTGGATCAAGAGACCGGGTGATTTGTTTTTGTTCCCTGACTAAATGAACTTGATGTTTAGATTCATGTTTCTTGAACTGATAGTCTTGTTATGAATTTAAGCTGGCTTCCCACAAACACTCCTAAATAATTGATACTTCCTCCTAGGGAAATAGCCAACTTGTATGTCTTAAAATATTTGCAAACCCCAAATTTATATTAAGATTTGAATTTGAATTGACATTTCCCCACACAATGTTTGTCTGACTCCGTTGTGTTTATAGGCAGAGGTTATGTTTTTGGCAAGTTGACGTTTAATATTTTCTCTATAGTCCCCTCCAAAAGGAACAAAAACTGGCTCAGACTGTGAATTCAAATGGAGTTTTTCCAAGTGCCTATATTACAAGTTCCCCTTCATCTGAAAACTGAGTTATGCTCCTCTTAGAATCATTAAGCATTTGTGATAACAAAGCTAGTAAACATTTCTCATTAATTTAGACTCATCAGTCCCATGCTATTACTAAATGGAGTTTGGAAGCAGGGAAAAGGAGAGCCAAGAGACACCCTACTATGTATTTGTCCTGAAGGAATGTGAAAAATATGTACCAACGCCTCTTCTTTTCTAAAAGAATGTTAAAAGAAAATCACTTTTTAACCCATACCAAATGGGACAAAACTGGTGACTCTATGATGGCCAGAAAACTAGCTTCAGAACCACTTAAAATCAAACTTCCCCCTGGCACAAAGGAACTCTGCTTCCCCAAAGCCCCTTACTTAAAATTGTAGGGAGGGAAAAGAAAAATAAAAAAACAAAAAGGGGGAAAATTAAAATACAAGGAAAAACCTTTTAGGTCAGCTAGTCCATGCCTTGCTGATCCAGGCATGCTGCTGACAGTATTTTCACATCCATGAGTGCTTTGTCCAGGCTACTTTACCTCCATCACTAGGGCTTCTGTCTACTCTCAGGAGAGATCATTCCATTTATTTGTTATGAGTTGGCTGTATGGATTTTTTTTTAAGTTTTATTTTTATTTTCATTGACAAACCAAGCAATAAAGATTGGGTTGCCATCTCCAAACTTCTCCACAGTACAGGTTGTTTGTTTTTTTTTTTTTCTTTTCTGAGAATGGGAAAAAGCTTTCAAAGTAGAATCACCTCCCCCTTGCCACTCACCATCACGAAACCCTGACTACAGAAGCATCTCATTCATCCCCTGAAGTGTAATCTCTTGAGAACTCAGAAATACTCCATAACCTGAAAACACTCTTTGTTTTGAAGGATAAGAAATAATGGACTGTTTCCACAGCAGCTAAAATGCAGGGTTTTGTCTTGAATTAGTGTCAGCTTTTACTAGGACATGGGGTTTTATATGTATTTCTGAGCTAGACATGTGTTATGCTCCTGTGTGTGTTCTCTGCCACGTTAACTCTATTACTAAGCAGAGTCTGTCTCGGGGTTCACTTTCCAGTATCAGTCAGTTTTGAGCCTGATTCTGGCTTGTTTTACACCACTGCTCTAAACCAGACAGTTGCTATCAGCAGGATCATTGATGCCAGCGTGAAGCAAAGGTGAGACAGACCTCATGCACTTTGCATTTCGGGGAGGAATCGAATTTTGCTTCCCAGCTTTCACCTTTGGTTATAGGTAAGCAGTACCTAGCTTTGTGAAGGAAAACGGTTGGAGGAAGGCTATATGGGGAACAAAATGCAGCTGGGCTGTGTTCTGCCTGTGAGTTTGCAGGCTGCTGTGCTAGGCATCCAGCTCTTTGTACTAACAGGAGTGCTAATATGATGTATTAAATGTCACACCAGCATCGCTGGGTATGCATATCTCTCCTGTTGTACTGCCTGTTTATGCTTATTCAGCTCTTTGAATAATTTAACACATTTCATACTCCAAATTACCCACAACAGTTTGACGGGGCTGCTGGCAGTTTACTTGAAACACTCAGTGTTAGGTCAAAATAGGGCCCAAGCATCTGCTAAATAGAAGGACATTTCATACTTAGCAAAGTATAATTAGACATATTCCTTTTCTTTTAAAAAATAGGTAAATCCAGGCTAATCCCAGTGATACCATAGAAATAAAGGGCCGTATAGTGCAACACCGGGAATGATTTGGACTGGAGAAGGATAATTATGGAGGCCAGTAGTTGTTGATATGACTGATGAAACTAAGCAAGTCAACAAAGCTGTCACTTGTGTGGTTTCAGAGCAGAGGTACTGATTGCCTAGGCTGGAATTAAAGACCTGGGGAGCTTCACCAACAGTACTGTAATGTTCTTCATGCGCTTATCCAAGACTTAGAGCAACAATCCAGTGGCTGAATAATGAACCTAGAGCACAAGGACCAAGCACACAGTGTCCTGCTTTCATCCATCCCCTGCACTGCTGGAAGCAGAGTCACTGGAGGAGCCCATCTCAGGTGTACACAGTGAATTCTCTCTCAGGCTTCACCTTTCTCTGTCATTAATCAGCTCAGGCCTTTGTCCTAAAGACATTTCTACTCAGTGGGTGTAGAAGAGAAGTGGGAATAAAGAAAATGGGGCATGGTCCTTGACTGGGGTTGGGAATCCTGCTCAGGATTAATGCAAATGGTGACCCGTGAAGTGCTGCTGTTGTGTGAATTAAATTAGGAAGGAGACACAGAGCTGAGAGACACAAAGTACATGGTGATTTGTAGAGGTATCTCTCTGGGATTAGGGTGTGTGTAGTCACTAGGGTTGTCATCTCTGTGGTTTTTATTGTAAGGAAGATGCAAAATCAGCGTTGCTTTCTCAGCAGTGTCTGTTTGCCTCGTGAGGGGGTGAGGCTGTGTAATGTCCACACTGGACCATTTTCATCCATCACAGGTAGCCCAGCACTAGATCAGTGGACTTGGCACACTGCTGCTCAAAGTAATTTTGAGGTGTATTTGGCAGGAGATTTGAAACTGCTGGATGCACGTGGCTCCGAGACACTCGTGATGCAGCAGGCAGAGGCTGGGAGGAAGACTGATCTCCCACAGGGCCACCCAACCCTCCATCAGCACCTCTCCACACTCCTCTGCTCAGAAAGAAACCAGAGAAGGGGCAGGGTAGCAAAAAAAAAAAAAAAAAAAAAAAAAAGAAGGGAGGGGGAGGGAAGAAAAAAAAAAAAAAAAAAAAAAAGGAGTGTTTTCAATTAATAATAATCTCTTCCCTCAGAGTGCATCAGGTGGGAGGAATCTCTCCCCAGTCCGGTGGCTCACCCAGGGCCTCACAAAGTGATGATGCAGGGCACAGTCAGCGGAGATATTTGCAAAGTGACAGCAGGGCTCTGATTGAGTGAACCTCCCAGGTCCAAAGCACCACACTGCTCGGGAGGATATGCTGAAAATCTTTCTCAGGGATTTGCACATCCTTACAACAACTGAGGGTCTGTAATGAAATGTTTGCTTATCATCCATTTAACCTGCTTCGAAGCAGGCTGAGCCTGCATGGTAACCTCAGGTCAAAACTATTTTGGATAGCTGAAACTCATGATAAACACATGCTTTTGAAGGTTAGAAAGCCATCAGTGGGAGACATCAGATTCGCTTCTTTATTATTAGAAGGGGAGAAAATCCAGGAGTGTTCAGAGCAGCAAGTTTTGTATAAAACATGAAAAGCAGATGGGGGGAGGTGGAAGAAGGAAGGAGGAATCTTTTTTGATACCAAACAACATTGCTTCTGCAGCAAATCCTTTTTCCTTGTAATTTAAGATTGTGCTTGAAATAAGGAGCCAGCTGCACCCGGGGGGAGCAGAGGGCAGCCTGTCCTTTTGGGTACCTGATTGGCTCTTTCGTGTATACCTGATAATTACTGGTGCTGACGGGAATCCAGTTGTGCTACTTGAACACGCACTGAACAGCATCATATTCACAGCAGCCCTGTTTGGTCTGAGATCTCCAAAAGTGGGAAAGAAGATTGTCACAGAGCACAAGTCTTTGCAGATAACAAATTAGGGCCTTACCTAAACTTCACTCTAACTGGACCTGCTAAGTGTCTGTGCTCACCATGGGGCTTTCAGTGGTATTAAGCAAGCCAGATTAAGGTACTTAACCCAGAAAATACATCTTTATTTCTCAAGTCCACAGAGAAATCCCACTACTCCCTCTGTGGTATGGAAGGACTCCCAAGGTGTTATCTCCAGTGCAGTCTCATGGATGTTGCTTTTAACATCATCATCAGAGTGCTGGACTGATGAGTGAGACGAGGGGAGATGGGGGGGTCTCTCTTCACACATGCCTGCTCCGAGCCCCAGCTGACTGCCTGAGCATTGCCCAGGGAAACCAGAAACACTTTCATTGCTTTTTAAGACAAATCATCAGTGTGTGCATGTCTGCCTGTATACACACACTCACACAAACACAAGGAAAAGTCAAAGTTTCATCTCTAAGAATCACAATCCTTTGAAGCCACCTGTCTCTGAACAGTTTTCTGTATAATGAGCAGAGCTCTGTGCTGTAACTTTTCCTTTTGTCCCCAGTGCCAGCTGCATAATTCCCACCCAACAAATGTTGCACCCTTGCAGAACTTCTGCCTCAGTCAAACAATCCTGTTGTTCCAGGTTTTCTGCCACAGCAGCCAGATTACAGGAATGATCAGCAAAGCAATGGCAAAGGAGGATTCTTCCACTGGGAGGACTCCACATTACCTCTCTTCCCAGGACCTCCACGCTAAGTGAGCTCAGTTTCCAAGTGAAAAGATCCTGTTTTTTCTCTCTTCCACTAATGGTCAGAGATGGCAAACTCCCTCTGGGATCTGTGCATTCAGCTTTGTTCTTTCTCCCTCCCCTGCTGTCGCCAGTAATTAAAACTGAGCGAAAAAACTGAACATGCTATTTTTTGAATAGATATTTGAAATTTAAAGTGGAAAAAAAAAAGTTGTGAAACTTGTCAGATCAATGATTTGACACATATTATTTAGCTGGCTCTAAATATTCTGGAGTGAGAACTTAGTTAACAACTTGTTAACAAAGCATAATTCGGAATAAAACCCAGCTCTCTCTTTGCTAGCTGCATTTGCAATATGGAGCTGGTTCTAATAACTCTGTCTCTTAAATACCAATGTATTTCTACTGCAGTTTCTAAGAGTTTTTGCCACTGTGGTGCACAGAACGTGAATGGAAACAAAATACAGAGGCAACGTCCACCAAATCTTGGTGGTCAAGGTACTGCTGAACACCTTGATGTGAGTAACTTGTCTGAGTCTCACACAGGACATTGGTGCTGGGGAGCTCAAGCCTGCCAGCACTTAAAAACGTGTTAATCCTTCTAATTAAGCACTTGAGAATGAATGACATATGAAGAGCAATTTCTTTGAGGAGAAAAAAATAATAGAGGTAATTTTTCTAATGCTTGTGTTGTAGTTTTCTATCTCTGGCCGTGTTAATGTGTCTCTCTCTGTCTTTGGGCTTCTTTCAAAGACTACTTTTTAATGAAGGATAAACAGGCCTGTTTTCCCCTGAAGTGCATCCCTTACACCCTCACACCTGTAAACAATGGATTTTTCCACATGAAATGAAAGGGCAAGCACGTCCTGCTACCAATTTTGACTTGTAGAGTGATGTAGCATATAATCTCCATTACTTTTCCTGTGATTTGTTAGTAACTGTTGCTAGGTAATGCCTTTTCCACCGAGCTAATGGGAGGGCTTTGAGAATGTTTCGTTATATAATTAAGGCTTTGGTGGTGCTGATTTCTACTTTACAAAAATCTCATATCTTTTTCATGTGAGCAAAAAAAAGTTTTTATGGCTTTACACATGTGGACACAAAAAGCACCCATGAAGCCATTGTAATTTCTTGGTAATGTAGCTGATTTTTGTTTTCTTTTATTATTTGTTACACACAGCTATCAGCCACCCATCAGAATGGCATCTAGCTAGACTGTATGTTACTTGGACGGAAAACATGATAAATACATGCAACACATGACCCGTTGGAAGTATCACTAGATCCCAAATATCTCTCTGGACTCCATAATCCATTAAACAAATGTGGTCCCTTTGTTCTGACATCTGGACACTTAGTCTAACCATGACCTTTGCTTCCCAGGGACAGGACTGAGATACAGAAGAGTTTCTCCAAGAGGATGTGACTGGTTAGACTGAATACGAGAGTGGAGATTTCTGCAAGATCTTCAGACATGTGAGCCTCAAGGTACTGTGAATTCCATTTAAAGGGTGAGATAAAGAAAGGGGTGGAGGACATAGAAATGAGAAGATGTAGACACAAAATAAAAACAAACCACAGAACATAATGTTAAGAGTTTGTATTTTGTCAAGCTTCACGCTAAATATCAGGATCAGTAACTTCCACTGAAGGGGGAACACTTGGCCATCACAATACACAGGACTGTGATGCACAAAGCAACCCTGATGCAAATTTACTTAGCATCAAGGATGCATAGCAAAAAAAAAAAAAAAAAGGCAGGAAAAAAACTTTACAAGTCAGCTTTGATCGCCCCTGGCTCTGCGTGTGAAAGTCTAGCTCAGTTCTGAGACTGCCAGGGTAAGTGAAAGAAGAGCCTTTGTAATTTTTGTCTTACAATTATGTCACTCAGTCCTGTAGCCTTCATTCTCCCCGTGCAATTTGTAAGAGACGACAAGTCATTCAAAGCACCTCTGTTTACAGAGAGCCTCAGTAATAGAACACCACGGTCGGGCAGATTCCATGAACTGCAGACCCCGTGTTGACAGATGGGGTCTGTGACTGATTGTTTGATGGGCACCGTGGGTGAGGCTGTAGGGGAATAGCGGGAGAAGAACAGGGCACTGGGTTTTTTGAGCTCCGAGGTCATGTCGGTTACCAGTGAGAACAGCATTCAGTGTTTTTCTCTTGCATTGTTATCTTGGTGCTGGTGACGAAGTTTTAATTGGGGAAGGGCAAGGAGGATTCTGTTCTCCTCCCACACTGCTCTACAGATGCTGCTGCTACCAGCAACCTGGGGCAGGATTTCAGGAGCTGCTCGCTTTCCACCCGGCACGAGCCAGCAGAAAGGAAAAACGAGTGAGGTGGGGATTGATGCATTCGTGAGGGGTATCTCCTGTAGATAATGCTGATCTGGTGAGCAAAGCCAAAATGATATGTCTGAAGATACAAATGCTTTGCACAGAATAGATGTAGCACAAACAGCAGTACTAGTCCCCCTACACACTGATAATATAGCTTAACCAAGCGCAGTCTATTTCTATAGAAATAGGCTTGGAAAGTTTTAGCATTCTCTGCTGGAGCCATCTACTATCAAGTAGGAGATAAAATGAAATGCATTTCCATACTGTGTTTAAAAAAACCCCAAACCAAAACCAACAAAACCCAACCCACTAGAAAACAAAGCAAAACCTCCCTGAAAGCCATTCAGTAGCAATCAGCTAATATCAGTTATCTTCTTGCTATACATGCTTCCTGATACTGCACAGCATAGTTTGGGTATTGGAACGCTGAAATTTATTTATTAGGTTCCTCAAAGCATTCAGGATCCTGGTCATAGGATCCCTCGTGTTCGAGGGCTTTAAAAACAAAGAACAAAAGAAGAGTCCCAAACTAACACGCTCACAAAATAACTACAAGGCAATTGGCAACAGATGAATACCAACAGAGGCAGAATAGTATGCTGGGAATGATTATAGCAGAACTGTCAGCATGAAAGGCAGTGCTCATGAAATACCTTTAATCCAGCCACCGGTGATTATTCTTTTTCTGGGCAATCAGCTCTTCCCCCCCCTGCGATATCTTGCAGGATGTAGCAGGATGCATCCGAAGGTGCTGTGTTCTTGCAGCAGGTCAGCCTCCATTCTTGTCTCTATCAGGTGAGAAACAGAGATTTTCAAACCTGTTAAAAGTCAGATGGAAACAAGGGATAGATCCCCAGGATCCTGGCCCTGGGTTTCTCACCCTGAAGCAGAAGACAACGCTGTCATTCAGAACAGCAAGTTCCCATTCACAGTTATTTGTCATGTTAATTACTACAGACAAATTTCTCCTTCATCTCAATCGTGCAGGTCAAAGCAGAGAAGTTTAGCACTTCAGAACATCAAACTTTGCTTTCATCTGAGTTCGGGACATTATTCTGCAATTCCTTTTGATCGTTTAGGAAAAAAAAAAAGGAAGACAATTTGAAAGTTTGCTATTGACTGGGATTGTGATTTCTTTGTTAAAATCAAGGGAAAAGAAGTCTTCCTAGTCATTAGCCATTGGCTAATGGGTATGTCCATAAACCCATATTTTCACCAGAACAGGTAACCCATGAGTAAGAACCAGGAACAAATATTGGTAAATATTGTCACTTCCCTCTGTAGCCATGCAGGATCCTCATCACATCATTCCCACTTCATTAATTTCAATCCGAGCTATTAGCTCTATTAGATCCCTGCGTACTGTGCTACAGGAAATACCCCTGGCTCAAAACCTAACATTTCTCACAGAAAGTGGATGCATATCATGACTGTAATTTACTGCACAGTGTACCTACGTGCTCCCACATTAGCTGTAATCTCTGTCGTGCTCACGCCAACATTCCGGCAGTATTTGGCATTTCACGCACGCAGTATTTATCACTGAAGTTCATACAAAGTTGCAAACCCTAACGAGGCTTATCAGCTTTTACAAACCATCTCTGTCCAGTGGAGTGTGACATGCTGAGTGTAATTCCACTCACTGTGCAGTCATCGGATGTGAGGAGGGAAGGGGGGGGGGCTTCAAAGCAACATTTTGTATCGGTTTAAATGAATCATGAAATCGAATGTCTGTATAGCCCCGAAGTTCCTGCAGGTGAGATGTAACCTGCAAGCTGGGCACTTAGAGCAGTCTTTCAGTCAAATAAAATCTTCTCATCGTTACTGATGTGGCAATTATGCCCTGGAAAAGAGCAGTGCAGTGGCTGCGCGAGGGGAGAGGGACTCAGAGCTCAGTCCCAGCAGTCACAAAGGGTGGCTGGGGGCAGATCAGGTCAGTCAACCTGAATTTACCTACTGTCAAGATAGGAATCTTCACAGTTACTGAATTTATGTCAGGGGCATATCAAAAAGCATAATTAAATGTGTAAGGTATAAATCTTTCCCTCTGAAATGCCGAAAGATTTTGGTATTGGTATGAAGAACTTGGTAACCTGCTTTACTGCTGGTCCAGCCCTACATCTAGGACAAGAGCAGACACTAAAACAGTTGAAAAGGGACTTGCAGTATCTGTATTTCTGTGTGTCTACATGCCCCTGGATATGTAACACCCCACCACTACCCCTTCCCTGCTCATCAGGCACAAGTGTGACACACTGATGTGGGTGGAATTTGATTGAGAAATGAGCTACTGTTTGTATTGTCATCACAGAACTCTCTAAAAGCATGAAGTCGGGCTGAAAAAATCAGGATGTTAAAAATGAAAGCTATTTTTTTCCTTTTCTGCTGTGGTTTTTGATTCTTCAGTCTGCATTCATGTCACTTGTGTAAGGTGGTGTTGGGATATTCTTTTATAACAAGACCTTACAAATGCTTATTCTCTCTTTCATTTAATTCCATGATATCAAGAGTCAGGCTGATAAGTTTAATGTCTTGAGGTAATTCCTTAATTATTATGTAGGCTTTCATAGTTAAATTGACTTCAGCTGAGATGTTAAAATACACACCGACTCTATATCCCCTCACATTTGGAATTTATAAGAATAAGACGAGCCAAAGTTTGTGTGCAGAACACAGCAAAGTATCCCCTGACAGGGAAACATTTGTAAAGGCTGGAGAGCAGGATAGGAGACCTTCTAGAGCTGTGGAATGAAAACTGATCCATTAATTGCATTTAAAAAGTCCAGTGCTTATGTGGTTCTGTATTTGCTGATGCACAGCTGCAAATGCATTCCCTTGCTAGCAAGTGCTTCAGAGACATCGGTGTGTCTGTTTAATCCACTGCAGTGTTTGTACCTATAGATCATGGCAAATTTTCCCCCTTTTTTTTTTTTGGTTTTTTTTTTTTTTTTTTTACCCCCCACGATTCATTTTGCTGAGGTTTTTTATTGCTATTGAATTCCAAGTGCTTCTGACTTGGAGCACAGAAGCAAGTTCCCTGCCTGCCTCTGTGAGTGACTCATGGTCTAACCTCGTTCAGGTCACTTAGATGGTGTTGTTGTCCTCTATTTCTTAGTCTTTAAAATGCATATTTTGTTCTCCTCACAATTCTGACATTGTAACATCTTTCTGGCTCTAGCAACAGTCTGTATCATTTTAGATATACATTATCTTGTACAAAAATACCCACCCACATCTCACACCCTGAAAAATCACAGTAGCCAAAACTCCAAATTTAGACTGTAAAATGTAGAGCTGTGTAGACGAGAGGACATTTTTCCAAATGTGAGTCGATAGCCTTTTTCTCTCTCTAAATAGTTTGGGCTAGCAGAAATTTTTAGTCTTTAACTTTGCAACTCAGGCTCCTGCTGGGAGATCCTGGACATGCTGGACCACCCAGCAGGCAGAGCTGGGACATGGAGTTCAGTGGTGGTTTTCCTTTGCCCAGGGTGAGGATGTTTTCACCGCAGATGTCAGTGATGCCCTGTCCCCCTTGGTCCTGTCTCATCCCCCACATCCTGCCTTGCCCTCTCCCCACAGCTGGTTTTCACATTACTTTTGCCACTGTCTCCTTGCTGCCTCACCTCCAGCAACTGAGAAGGAGGTGGAAGCAAGAACAGACAAAACAGTCTTCCTAATGCATTTTAGCCTGGCTATGAGAATGCTTGTAGCAGCTAAAAACAGCAGTCACAAGGAGGTTCCTTCTCTGGGCCTGTAATTCTGGACTGGGAAGACCTCTATTCAGTTGCAGTCATCTGTGGATCCTTCTACCATCCCGTTAATCCCCTCCCCTTTCTCACCTCACACCTGCCAAAGCAGGTTTACATCAAGTATCTAATACCTTTTTTTTTTTTTTTCTTTTTTCTCTCTTAAACATTTTTGAGGGACCTGCAAGGAAAAAAGCTAAGGAAAAAAATAAATAAAATCAAGTTTTGCTGCATTTTGTTAGGAAATGGACTTGTGTATTTTGAAGCATTCCCACAAGGCTCTGACTTTAGAGCACGGTGAATCACTCACTGAAATGTCTACTTTTCCTCCTCTGAGTGTACAAAGTGCCCAGACACCTTCTGTGGGCTCTGTGAGAGCCCCAGTGTGTGGGCCAGCTGGATCCAACCCCATGCCTGGCAGTCAGGGCCAGTTTGCAGGAGGATGGGATTGCTGTGCCCTTTGTTCTCAGCATGGGCAAGTCCTCACCACCTTCTGCAGGTCACTGTGTCAGCATGCCATGCTTGGGCAGCCCCAGGGCTGTGAGATGCTGTTCTTGTGCTGCCCAAGCTGGTCTTTCCCAAGGATGCATCAGTCCAGAGCTCTCCTGATGTGCCAAAGGCTGTTTACACTGCGAGGGTTGCCCCAGCCCTGTTTGTCCACAACGTCAAACACCCCCAGCCTGCCTCTGGAAGACTGTGTGGAGACACACTAAAGATTATCCCCCAGGTTAAATGTAGCTGATTCATGGCAAATATACATCATTCTCATTTACCTAAATCCAGAGCTACTGCCTCCCTGATCCTCATCAGTTCCTCTGCCAACACATTGGTGGTGGCATCAAAGGGCACTTGGTGTTTCTTGGGACTTGGACATCCATGGCTTGCTACGAGGATGTAAGAGACTATGGAGTTGAAGGCCCTTCACTGAGAAAGCCCTGACTCTGGATCCATAAATAAATCACCCTTTATCAAACTTGCTTACATCTGTGCTGTCTCAAGCCTGGGCAGAGGGAAGCTGTCAGCCTGGGCACTCCAGCAGACCTTCACTGTCACAGGGCGCCACGGAAGGAAAAGTAGTCTGTAAGATAGAGAAGGACACATATCATGCCTTTACTTTGTACAGCAATCTCGATATTTTGTATGTACTTATTGCTCTGAGTTTGTATCCCTTTCCCACCTGTACTTACACTGTCTTTTTTCTGCGGCTTGTTATTATTTCTATTGAGCAATCTTCAGCCGAACTGGGAGATCTTGCAGTGACTCACTTACTTGAACATTATTGCCTAGTTCTTTACACAAGACAGATTGGATATGAATGAGATCTCTTGTCCTCATGAGCATTATATTTATTTCACAAGACATTTTCTTCAGAACTCTCCCTGCAATAAATTATGTGGTATATTTATTTTTTCTTCTACCATGCTATAGCTCTGTCCCTTTTCTTGTTGTTTCTCATTTTTTAGACACTTCTTCTTCTGTGATCTGCTGTTGTTGTTTTCTGTTTTTTCCTTCTCACAATCTCTTAGCTATATCCTTGGGATTTTTTCCCTTGTGCATTTTTTAGCACAGTGCATGTATTCGATGTATTCAAAATGAGAGCTTGAGATAAGTATTTAAAGTAACAAAATGATTTCCCTCTCTTATCTTTTAGATGTTGTGTAATGAGTGGGGGGGAAAAAAAAAAGAAAGGAAAAAAAGTAAAAGCAGGTGAAATGCTTTAAATGAGGTACTGGTAGAAACTGTAAGGAATACAGTTGTATCCATTGTTTTCTGATCTTCATAACGTCAGCTGAGTGAAAGAATTTGGAGGTGCTTTACTTCTAAAGAAACACTTACCTGGGTTTCAGCAGCTGCTTTTGGGAAGAGCCTAAAAATGCTGAAAGCCCTGTGTTATCACGTGAGTATATTTAGATGAAATGGAACTTTTAGGTAGCACATGTCCATGGTATTTATGAGTCCCATCTTAGGACTATACCTCATTGTCAATGTACATCACTGTGGTCCCTTGCTTCCCAGCTCTCCTGCCTGATCTGTCAACCCCTTTTTTACTCCCCCACTCCTCGGTGGAGGTGTGCTAGAAGTCTGGATTTAGCCCAGTTGTGGTCTTTCTGAGGGTGAGTGCTGGAGGGAAAGATGGCTTGAACTGAAACTAAAATGTAAATGATCCAAGGGATGGTTTTGAAATCCAGGTACAAGCTGGACTTTGAATATTGCTGAACCATGTTCAGCTACTAAGGATGATTGTATCACTTCGAGATTTCTTTAATGTCTTATGTCTAAAACTGGAATTAAACTTCTTGACCTGGGGTGCAGTACAGCACTAGGGCATGTCATTCTGGGAAGTGGTGGGATTTCTCTCCTTGGTGACTTTCAGGGATCACCTACACAAAAGCATCCCTGATCTGATCTGGTGTTGATGTTAATGAAGCTCCAAGAAGCAGAAGGTTGGCCTAGAAACTTCCAGAGGTCCTTTTCAAATGGTTTTTTTTTCCTATAATCTTACAGTTCTGGTAAGTGTGTTACAGTAAATTAACCAGATGGATTTTTTTTGGAAGTATGGAACAGATACCCTGAGGGCAGAAAACAGTATGTGGAGAAGACGCCATGGGTGGGGGTGGGGAGAAAGACACTTATTTCCATTTATGAGTTATAGAACCAGGACTCCTACAAGGAGTTGAGAAATTTGTCTTGATTTGGAGATGAGAAAAACAAACACTTCTGAGTAGCTTTTTACAGTAAGGCTGCCTGGCTTGTGATCCTCATCCTGTCTCGAGAAGGGTAGGCAGTGTTTCAAATGTTGGGGTCAGGCTGGTTCCTGCTCTATCTAATCAGTTCGGTGTACATATATTTCCAGAAGGGATTAAATATGCCTTGTCTCCTGTGGTTTTATCAAAGGGCAGGAAGGAGGCAAGGAGCCTTTACTTCTGAGAATGTTCTGTCTGGTCGCCTGAGGTTTCTGCTGCTGGGGGAGAGGGAGGGAAGAACAGCCAAATCTCCTCGCTGTCCCCAAGGCTAATGCAGGAGAACTCTGTGGTGAGGCTGGGTCTATATCTGAGGCTTGCTTCCTTCATGTACAGGGCCAAACCAGCAGGAGAGTGGTGCAGGAAAAGTGTTGGAAAGGGTGAGATTGGTGTGCTCAGCATCCCCACCAGCGCCTCCGTGAGCATGTTTTTGCAGCCGGGGTTGCTTAGCTAAGGACACCCCACCCTGGGATATGTTGTGCAGGAGCTCAGTTTTACCCCTGGGACCTGCCAGTGTCTTTTTCTCCCTTTTCTGTACACATTCCTCTTACTAGATCGGGCAAAACCTTCTGCTGTCACTAAAACTGATGGGGTTTTTTTGGTAAAACCAGGCTTTTTCTACTCATCAAGGCCAGCTCGGGCTGCTCTGCCAGTAGATGTCCCTGCACGCCTGGCTGCGGTGGATGTACTGTCTTTTCCTGGGAAAACTGACTTCCAACATTCTGAACTTCACATCATTCCTGGTGGGTATTGTTCACATGGATTTTTTTTTTTTTTCCCCCCTCACGTTTGGGCTTCTGGTGTAAAGTTTAATCAAGGTCCACAAATACAAAAGCTGAAATTAAAACGGAAGTTTATTCTTTCATTGCAAAGCAAGCTTTTCACAATCTTTAAATATTTTTGAGTTTATTTATAAACCAGAGTACTGACACCAGAAAAAGTCTCTGAACTGCTTTACCCTGTTCTGCCCTTCACTCCCGTTCTACATCATGCATTCAAACAACTTCCACATTTTTTCCCTTCCTTGCACTGCAGCGTTTTTTTTTTTTTCAAGCAGATATTGTTTTGGTGCACTGAATTGAACAAAACAAGACAAAATGAAACCAAATAGTGCTGAGCACCAGGTACTCACTGCTTGGTAGGAGTCACTTGGCAATTTTACAGCGCTGAGAGTCTCAACCTTCAGCCTGTAAGGTGTTTCCTGTAATATGAGAATTTATCAGCTGGCTTTCAGAGCCACGTAGGTGAGTTTTAAGTGTTTTCTGCAATGCTCTGTGCTCTGTATTATAATCCTGCAATTACATATTTGCATGCCTGCTAAATTAGCACTAGAAAGTTATCTTCAAAAGTGCAAAGCCTGCCAGTGCTACTCTTCCTGGGAATACAGGGGACGATAATTGTTACAGAGGAAAATTACCTTTACACGGTATTGATTTTGTGCCCCACCGCCTGTCATCAACCCTCGGCAGGATTTTCCCAGCATAGGACAGAGAGCAGCTGCGCCGGCAGCCCACGCTGGGCGGCTCCTGGCTGGCTGGGGAGGGACGGGCAGCTTGCAGGGATCTCACACCGGCAGCTGCCGGCACCGCCACCAGCCCCGCAGCTCGTGGGGGGCACCAGTGACCCACCCCAGCAGCCTTTCATTCCAGCTTTGAAGCAGTGGCAGCAAGAGCCCTCCAAAAAAGCTGAGAGCCGCAGCCTTGAGTGGGGAATGGCTCAATAAACGATTGGTGGAATATAAGTATTTATTGATTTAAGAGCGTTCTTTTCTTTTGCCTTGCTTTTGTCTTCTAAGGCAACTTTCTTTTAAATTTATGTCCCACGTTGTCACATCAGGAGGAAAATACATGAGAAATGTTTTGTTATTTCAAATTTATCACATATTACGTCAGCTGGCATTGTGGACTCACAATATGTAATGCTTCATAAATTATGAAAAATAAATGTTTTATGGGCTTACTATGCACTCTGTTTGAAAACCGTTGAGCTGGGGAGACTCACTGACCCCCGTACAAATTAATGTGCACATGATTTTCATTATTGCTGCTCAGATGGGAAGTTTGAACATCTTTATATATTTATTTAAAGGAAAATGAGGACAGAAGTTTCTTGAATACAGTTAGTCTTTCTGGCAAGAAGTAGGTATCATTTAACCCAGCTCGTAACCTATTGCTTCCCTCACAGTCATTGTTATTCCAGGCCAAAGCTTAAACTCAAAATCAGGGCTGTGAGGACTTAGCATGAGCTTCCAGAGGTCAAATCCTGCAGTTTTTATCCAGGCAAACTAAACCTCCGAGTTGGTAGGATTTTGTCCACGCAAGGACTGCGGCGTTTGCAGAACACGAGGCAAGCACAAGTCGGGCTCCCGCAGAAGGGAAGGCAGTGAAGGATATTTCTACCCAGCTTTCCAGCCCTGCTTTCTCTGAGCATGATGGAGAGCGACAATCAAACAAGAGCTGCCCATCTCAGCTGTCAAGGGCCTCACCAGAAACGAAAAGCTCAGTCTCAGGGCATCGGAGATCTCAAACCTCGTGGAACACGACATCCCTCAGCACTGAGCCACAGGAATCAGAGGGAGACGTCCTCAGCCGCCTGCACGGGAAAGTGTGTCGTCCCATTTTCTGAGGAGCAAAAGTTCACTCCAACATGTGTTGCATGGGAGGCGAACGTCTTTGGGGGAAAGGGCACGGTGACGGGAGGTACCGGGAATGGTGAAGTGCTCTCAGCTATTTCCACCCCCTTCCCCCCCCCCAAATATTTCTGTTCCTTGCAAAGGGGGGGTCAGGTGTTGAAGCTCTCCCCTGGATGGTTTTTATATCGCGCAGATCCACCACTGTGTTTCTAATAAAGCCATCAAGAGCATAACTGGGAGCTCCCTGCGTGGGCTTAAGCAATATAAGTCACTGCTTCAGAGGACTCTCTTAACTTGGGGCTGGATGCACTCAAAAATCTTCCAAGTTATTCTCTCCTAATTCAAGTCAGCTGAGGCATCAAAATGTCGGGCAGATGGACAAGATCTCTGGCTGCAGCCAGCCTGTTTTCTGCTGTTAGGGCTATTGCAGTCAACACTTAGAGACTTTTATTGAATTGTTTTTTATTTAATCAGTGATATTTTGAGAAATTAACCTTTACGTAAGCACATTAAAGGAGATTACTGTGTGCTTTCTACTGTAAAAGACTGTGCTCTAAGGATCCTAACTTGTCCTAAACTGGATTAAATGGTGTTCTTATCTTAAAGCAATAGTTTTGCTTCTCTCCTTTCCCTTCCTTTCTCTTCATATGGCTCTTAAGAATTATTGGATTTAAAGACGGTGGTTAAGGGCAGTCCCTGTTGCAGTCGCTTGGCCAAGACCCTGAGAACTGTTTTCTTGGCAGTTGTATTTTCTCAGAATTATTAACTTCAATCGTGCTTCGTGTCAGGGAGAGGCAAGAGAACAGATAAAATAAGCAAAGTACGCCCCAGGTTCATACTTTCCTTTTATTTTTGCTGTGACTTTTTACAGTCGGGAAGAGCCCCTGCCGCTGCCTCTCTCGTCCAGTGGATGGCAGTTGAGCTCCACGGTACGGAGCGGAGCTGAGCTGCACCGCGGTGGAACTCGCTCAAGGAGGCAACCGCTGACTGGAATTAGCTGTTCTTTGCCTGCGTGAAATATCGCTTAGAAATACCTGAAGAACTAGAAGAGGAAGAAATGGAAAGCTTTTCAATTTAAACTGCTTTGTTAGTAGAGCAGGAGCAGATCTAAAAGTTTTCTTCAGCAGCTGAGGGGGGGGGAAAAAGAGTCTCATATCCACATACACAAGTTTCAAGTGTTTCCTTTTTATATGTTAATCTGAATTTCCAGTATGTGGATGCTAATGAAAAAAAGTTCTGGATTTTCCTTTTGGTCCCTGACCTCCACAGTCTTTAGGTTTTAATACTATAATCATAATTTCAGCATGAAAAATCATTAAATTATTTTTAAAGGCAAATTTTCCTTTCTTGAACTCTCAGCTGTACCAGAAAGAATAGGACAATTCCCAAGGACTGGGATTACGATGTGAATTTAGTCATCATTGAAACTGCGACTAGTTTTGAAATGTTCCCCTAAAAGAAAAGTTTAAAACAAACATTCCAATCAGAAACAGAAACCTAACCATGTTCCTCTTAAAAATGGGTCTCCTCCAACTCCTCCAGTTTATAGCACATACCCTTGGGCTATTACAGTCTAGAAAAATCTGAAATAAAAACCACACTGTTTTCTGGGTCTGATCATGCATCACTCGCTCAAAAAGAAGTTTAGGGCCTCCTGAGAAATACAAGGTTTAGGCCTTCCTGACATGTGTTGCTTCTTTTTAAAGAAAACAGTCTAGTGCATCTTTTTGGCAAATGTATTATTTTAGTTTTAGTCCCTTCGTAAGGAATCACAGGTGGACTGAACAGAAAGCTTTAAAATATGTTTGCAATTGCAGCTGCATATAAATAATATTGTGGTCAGCATCCTAGTTGTTTTTAACATTAGTAGTTATTTACTTTACAAATTTTATTTGCTTACACCTCTAGTCTCATGCTGTTGTAGTATAAGATCAGACACAAATAACTATTTACACCAAAAATTAAGTTTATGTAAGTAACTATTTTAAAATGTTTGCTTTTATGTTTACTGCAGAAGGATCTCGAGCACTCCTGCCAGAAAGGAAAGTATTTATTATCTCTCTTTTACAGATGAGGAAACTGAGACACTACAAAATTAAAAGCTTGGGCAAATTAGTACACAGTAAATTAGAGTGTGAATTTACTGTGTACTAACCACCCCGCACGAACTCATCCTGTGGACTGGCAAAGAAAAAGGCTTAAACTTCCCTAAATTATCTCACATTTGCCATGGACAAACAGTTACCATGGATCAGCTGACAAGCAGCAACTTCTTAACCTGCAGCAAGTCACTCCACGGCGAATCCCCTCGTCGGAGGGGAGGCGATTCACAGGGTGCTCCAACTTTATGCAAGAGTTTATTAGTCACTAATTTCCCCAGCTGGCCAGAACCTAAGTGGTTTATCTAAAAATCAAAGAAAGAAATCTCTGGCAGAACTGAAAGTCAGACTCAAGTATCCTTGCAGCCTTGAGAGCAGAAGCTGTGAGTTACAAAAGCAAAATATCAGGAGGAAATAAACTTTGTCCTTTTGAAGGACAGAGCATCTGCAGGGTGTGTCCATGCAGTGTATGGGTTAAACTGTTCAATTAGAGTGGTGGAATCAGAAGGTGAGTCCTGAAATTTAAGAACCACTCTCATATCTCAGGGGTTTTGGTGTTAAAGCTGCTTCCAGCACCGTGGCAGCACCTTACAGACCAGCTCAGCATGGAATTCCTCATGGACTCTGTCTGTGCTGGGAATCCCATCAGACACCTCTTCCCTGCAAGCTCCCTTCCATCTCACAGTGCCACTTCTGGAGTGCAGAGCCAGTGGACATGACCACTTCAACTCTGGTCACTGTTCTCTGGTCCCAGCATGACCTCTGGGCTCAGGAGCCACTGACAAGGATCCAGGGGTGACCTCCTCACCCTGCAGCAGGCTGAACGGCTGATGTTGAAATGATTTTGGCAGGAACACTCCCCATTGTGTCTGATCCAAGCTGGAGATGTAGGGAGCTGGGACAAGGGTTGGCTGGTGGGAAGAAAATTACTGACAAGTTCATTCCACTAATAAAGAAAGACATAAATGATGATGCTATAAAGAAAAAACAGGATTCTCTGGAGAAAACCATAGAGAGACCTAGTAAGGAGGAGAAAGGTTTAGACGTCAGTTTTACATTACACCAGTTGGTAAAAAATGTTCTATTTTAGCTCCAAGCTTGAGTCCAGTTAGACCTGAACCAGGGCTCAGAAAACAGCATGTATTTTAATGTCCTGTGGACAGGAACAGCTGATAACTAGTACATTTAAATGTGAAAAGCAGAACTTTTCTCTGGGGGATGTGTTATTTTTCTTTTTAATGGATTTTTTCTTCATAGTTTACATTACAGCTATAGCATTCCACTGGCAGGCATTTATCTAATGACTTACATCTTTCAGGCTGAGGAAAATGCAGGATAACAGAGAGAGAGAAAAAAAGTGGTGGCGGTGGTAAGTTCTTTTTAATTTGCATTTTAAGGCTTAACTTATGAGCATAAATATACAGAAGTTAGCACCTTCCTAACATCCCATCGCTATCTTATTTCCAGAGAATTACAGTATGAAAACAATGGGATTAGGGCACTATATACTACAATCCCTCTCACCCACGTAAGTCTAAAGTAAGTCTAAATAGAGGTGGATTTGCTTCTGGCGTAGCTGAAATTAAGACAAAAGGGTATGTCTGAGAAAATATTTCTTTTTCCCCTGTAAAGCTTAATCTTAGAAAATGCCTGTTTGTGCTAGAGAAATGGCTTACATGGAACACGACAACCATCTTTTATAAAGGTAAACCAGACTCACTGGGCTCTAATGTTGTAAAGGAAAAGCTTTACAGGTATAATTAACCTGTGGAATGCCCTTCCACAAGATACTCTTGGAGTATTGGCACTAATACTGTCTGTCTTCATAACCCAGGGCATCAGTGGTCTTTCAGCTGAGGGCAAGAAGAAATCTACTGTGTTCCTTCATGATGTGACTCTTCTGAATGAATTAGAAGGTTGTGGTGACTCTTGTAGTCATGGTCACTGCTGGACTTGAAGGAGGTTAAGGCCTCAAAAGGAAAATCTGTGGCTATTTCCAGAAATGAGCAAGAGGGTGCAGCATGAGACCTGTGTCAAGGACATTCCAGGCTGCTGCTGTGTGTGATGAGGAGAGGAAGGTCTGTGTGTACCAGAGAGGCTGCCAAAGGAGAAAGGTAAGTCATGGCAGGCATTGCCCCTATTCTTCAGCTCTCAAAAAACTTGAAGTTACTAATTGAGATAGTGGATGAAGAGCCCCTAGTGCCTCACTGGATATTGATCTACAGAGGAGCAAAAGGGAAGGTCTAGAAGGTCAGTGTGGTCCCAGTGCTGGGTTTGAGAAGTAGCCTTGGGCCTAGAGGAACTTGGTGTTCAGCACAGCTCTGCTTCTGAAGCGTGTAGGAGGCAAAAGTGCCTTCATTCTGCTGAAACAGCTCCGGTGTTCACGCACAAAACATTTGAGATGGCTCAGGCACCAGAGTGTGTCTGGAGGTTGGTGAATGCACAAAGGGTGGGAGGAAGGACTGCCAGACCTGTCTGTTGAAGCTGTTTCACTAAAGGCTCATCTGTAAGGAAAGGAAAGTGGAAGCGAGGATGTGCAATTGAAGAGTCTCCAGAGAGATGGTCCTTTGTCTGAGGATAATGGTGTTTGGAGAGGAGCTGAACCCCTGTTGGTGCTGTGAGGACCTTCTGCAGTGGCACACGGTCCAAAACCACTTGTTCTCAGAAACTTTCATAGCAAAGTCATGGGAAAAATTTGAACTTTAAATGACTCCAGACTTCAACTGCAGTTTAGTAGGATTTTAAGGCTGGCGCTTCATACATATATAAAAAACATATATAAATACACACACACATGCAAAATATATATAATGTGTGTGTATGTGTGTATTTATATATATACCTCAGGTTGTTTTGATTCTGTCAAATAAAACTGGTAGCTCTCACTTAAGGTAGAACTGGTGGAGACTCTCTTACACAGAGAGGTTTGATGGAGCATTGGGGAATTTGCATCCGAGGTTCTTCAAATGTTTCATTCAAGGCCAGCTTGTTGCTAACCTGAATATTTGATTTGAAGTCATGCTGGTTTCACATGTCAAGCTACCCTGGCACTGTGTGAAAGCGGTGGGAGGAAAGACTGGAGGGGGAAAATGAGCAAGTAGGGAAGGATTTGGTTATCAAAGCAGAGGACTTAGATTCGATAGTAATCGACAGAAGGAGATTACTTTGGCTCATAGTTCAGACAAGGGCTCTGTCCCAATACATTAGGCCACCCTCTCATACAAACACAAGGACCTCCATGTGCATCACCAGCTTCATCCGGGGACAAGGAGATGGTGTGATCGCTTTGCTGCCAACGCGGCCAAACAGCAGGTTTGCCGAGGCCCAACTCTCCAGAATATTAATAAAAACAAATGATTTTACCCTTTCTGGCCCCGCTTATAGCAGGCTGCTAATAATGCCTTATGAGGCTGCCACACAGTTCAATCAATAGTTTGATTTTTCTGCCCTAGAGCTGCCACAGACACAAACCCCATGCTGAAGTGGCTGAGTAAGGAGCTGGCCACGGAGAAAGGGGAAATGTGGGATGTGGCATTGTGCCCTCTAGGAAACTTGGGGATGGAGCACTGCTGCTAGGTCCCATCCACCATGGCCAATGCCACATCCCACCAAACCCATGGATGCTCCTCAATGTCCAGTACTCATTATTTATTTATTTCTGTGTTGCCTATGGAAACATTTGGGTTTGACAAAGGAAAAAAAGCGATTCAGAGTCCTTTGACTGAGGGAGGTTGATTTTCATTCGAGACAGAATGGCTCATTTTTACCTTTTTAGCTCCTGGAAGAGTAAAAAGTGAGAGGTCAAACCTGCATCACCATGACAACCCCTGCAGCGAGGGTTTTTGAGCAGATGAAGGGGAGTGATAATGGAGCTGAAGTTTCTGCCCATTCATAGTCGCTGGGCTTTTTGTTTTGTTTTTTCCTTGTTTCTTTCCTTTAGGCCCTGAAAGGTGTGGCCCCATGCATTTTTCAGGGCCTGAAGGACAACACTGGCCAGTTCAAAATTGGTTACACCCTGAGATCAGTCCTTGGTGCAGCACTGCCTGGACACATGTAGGGTGTATATAAACCATATAAAAAAGGGGATTGCAAGAGATAGTCATGGAAGATCAAACATCCCCTCAGATGCAATCCTGACACTCATGTGGGTACAACACACCAGCAAGTGCAGTTGTATTACCTGATTTGCATCAAAGAGAACTGTCATTTCTGCCTTTCCTGACAGCACCTTTGGAGTCTGAAAATAAGCTCAATAAAGGAGCAATTCTCTGAGTAGAGGAGGTGTTGTTCTAAAGAAGAAATTCAAAATGGGATGGGGGTCTAAGGGGATACACTCAGGAGGGGCTGCAGGTGAAATTGGAAGCTTATTTGAGATGCTGAGCTCGTGCCCCAGTTTCCTAGTCCTGCACAAGGGGGAATGTGTAGGAACAGATTTCAGATAGCTGGGGTTACACCTGTGGAGAAAAACCAAGTCAAACTGAAGTCCCACAGAAAATCCACCAAATTCCCTTTACCTAGAAACTGAGCCTGGTCCAGGGAAAAAACAAGCAAAGGAGAAGATCACTCATTTCTCTAACATCTTTGGTTATTTTATGTGCCTACTAGATCTGTGTTTTCCTAAGATGGAAAACCCTCTCAAACTGAAATATGTCTCCTTTGACATGCAAACAAAGCACCTATGAGAGCTTGTCCTCAAACCCCATATAGACCTTCCAGACATTGTCCTTTGAATATTATGCCTCTTCAGAAGTTTTGCAACATCATTTTTTACCTTGTTGTAGTTGCAACAAAAGCTGAAACAGAATAAGAAATATTAAATCAGGTATTAGAGTGCAAAAAGTTAATTTTGTGGGAAGATTTTGCCGGAGTCAGACTTTACTGGGATCTATACAGCCAAACAGATAGTTACACGGAGAAGAGGAATAGCCAGAGTTAACACTAAAAAAGTTTTGAATGGCTATAAAAACTCTAGTTGAAGCAATTCTCTGTGCCCAAAGGATTAGGTTAAAGCTTGTGCAGTGTAGTGGAGATGAATTATTCCATTTTTGCCTAGTGAAGGGTTTCTTATATCTCCTTCCAAAGTGGTGGACGTGTCCCTTATGTCAGTATGCAGCTACGCAGCCCACCACCCAGAAAGGCAAACTGCAAAGAAAGAGCACAGCTATGGCCTCTCTACCACCAGATTTGAAACAATAGCTGCATCAACACATCAGCCCAGCAAGAAAGCAGAGCTGGGCTGTTGGGATCAGCCTGCAGATAAATCAAAGTGAATCTGAGCGATAGTGATGTGATGTTGCAATAATAATTCACTCCTCATGCTGATTTTGAAGAGGAAGCCAATTCAGAGTTCCACGAGCACAAGGGCCAGCACAGAGCCCTATGGGACAGTATGAAAGAGAATAGTCAATTCTTATGGAAAGAAAGTGTAGGTTATTGATTGCATAAAATATAGACCTGGCAGAAGACAGACAAGATAATTTCTGGAAGTGCTTTGGATTATAATCTGTGCTTCAGACAACTGATTTATGAAATGCCCGATTCGTGTGTTTTATTCAACCAATCTGAAAAATTACGTTAAATATGAAGCCTCCGTATGTGAGAGGATTGCAGCAACAGTAATTAAGACAGGATGTTAGAGTATGTCAGAAAATGCAATTCCATCCTTACAGTGATGAGCCAGAAACCTCAATTTTCCTTTTCCTGTGCTGTGACTGAGCTCTCTTGAGCCAGACTTGAACTTTAGGTATGGTCTCAGAGAGGGGCAGATTGCCTGCCTGCTGGTGCATCTCAGGACAAAGGCTTTTTGGGACCTCATTCTTCGAGGACAAAATAATAAATGCCAATCACATTGGCATCAGACCATTTGGAGGTTTTAATTACATTTATTTGATTTTTATTCCTCATTGTAACTCCATCATCCGTTTCCAGGCACAGTGGAGTCAATGAAACCTGAAGTTGTTTTCAATTTATGAACATCTCTTTGGAAAACAGACTCATCTCACAGTGGAAATGTTCTGAAAACAAACTGTAGCCATTCCTCCTATCCCTACAAGAGTAATCAAGAGCCAGAGCTTTATTTTACTCTTTGCTTAGATAATATTTGGACATAAGTGATACATTATGTGTTTGTTCATATTTTGTCTTTAACATTTCAGGTGATTAAACTAGACTCATAGACGTTTAATTTTTAATTTTAATAAAAAACTTTCTCATTGCAATGTAGTGCACAGTTCCAGTCTGAAATCCAGATGAGGAAAGGACCATGGACTGACACAGAAAGTGTGAAATACCACATGAGCTCTGCTAATAAGTCAATACAATTGTAAGAAGTCAATGCAGCATCAGCTAACGCTTGTGAGAAAAAAATAACAAAACACACATTTCTCTCTCTAGGGCTCTTCCAGCACACCTGAAGTCTCTGAAAGATGCTGGCATGGTAAGCAAATATTGCTGTCTGTGGGTTAAAGTTCAAATGCATCACTTGAGTAGATGAGGAGTTCAACCAGGGCAGAACAACTTGCCATTTCCTTCAGAGAGCGGTGACTGTGGGGTGGGGTGGGGAGAGATGTGGGTGTGAGAGTAGGATGCAGACAGTCACAGCCCTTCTACAGCAATTACCATAAAGATTAAATAAATACAATAGCCTAATTTCACATGGAAGTACACTTTAATTAAGTCTCTGCAGAACAATGAGCTGCTTCCATAAGAGCTGTGAAAATCATCACTAGGGACTGTCCAGAGGAAGAGAGAAACAAACAAGAGAAGGTCTCTTTGTATAGAAAATATGTACAGGAAGTATTTTGAAAAACTTGTCCCTAGTTAATTTACCTAGGACGAATTAATGACCAACTCTGTTTTATAAAAGTTCTCCATCCCAGAGTCTCATGGTGTTTTCCAGACTAAGGGAGACAATTCATTTGCAGACTAATGCAATTTTTTGCATTTGTAGACTAATGAAAGAGCACTGGAGCTTATTGTGTGTGAGGTACACCAGTGAGCTTAGCAGGGCTGAAGTACTTCTGGGATGCAAACTTGTGCAAAGTAAGCTCCAGGTATATATATATATATGAAAAAAAAATATGTTCTCCCAACACAGTTAATGATGAATTCCCTTTATTAACGTGGTCAGTGATGGAGTTCAGTAGGAGGTGCTAGGAGAGCATCACCTGTTAAAGCTCTCCTCACTCAAAATGCATTTCCCATTATTTTCTTTATCTTCCTATATGGTCAGAGTTTCTAATGCAGAAGGACTGCGTGAAAATGGACCGATTTGCCATTAACACTTCTACAAACACATGGATGCATTGCTTGAATGCAGGTAATTGCTGCAGGTAAAGATTGGCCAAGGTCATGATTATTCTCTTCCCGAGACTGGGATGTCCAACAGAAAACTGTTCACTTGCTGACATAACATCAGCCACCCTATGACTTGTGATCAGTTTGAGCTCAGTAACACCTACAGAACAGGTACCTTCCTTGTAAAGACAGAGTTGAGATGCTCCTTAAACCCCAGCTACAAATCTTCACAGAGTGCAGGTGACAGAGTAGCTTGATGGGCAGCTTGATATTTCTGAGGAAAGTTTTTGCCTTGAGGCTTAGATGGGTATAAATTACCTATGATATTTTTTTTTACCTCAGAATATATTATAGACTATTTCAAAAAATATTATTTTGTATTATTTTATTTCTGTAGAGAGTGCCAACTGGTAGCTTCCAGATATCAGCTATGCAAGGCTCAGGCAGATTAGACCTAGGAAAAAACAAGATCTTTTTTCTGCTTGATTCTCATCTTGCAATAAGGTTGTAGAGGCTTTTGGTCAGGCCCTGCCTTTGTTTGCTTTCCTTGTTTTTATGCAGCTAGGTAACATAGCAGGGCCCAGCTCCACGCCTGGTGTCTTGGGCACGACTGCACTACAACCCAGAAATCATTACAGCCAGACAATCAGCGCTCAGTGCCTGCCAGGTTCTGCTGTCTCTTTGAGAGGGAGTTGAAGCACTTGTGGAGGTTTAATCGAAATCTGAATACATGTGACTGAAATTGGCTCCCTGTGATTGTTTATACAAGTAAATCTCTGCTTCTCGCAAGTTCCCAGAAATCAAATGCCAGACTTGTATGATCATTTTTTAAAAGGAGTAAATATTTGTTGAAAATTATTTGCTGTATTAATTTTTGTCTGCCTTTTCTCGGGCAGTCCTGATAGTGATGGAGAGACTCCTGGTGTGCATCAATCAAAGTAGGGAAGAGGAACCAAAATAGCTGATTACTTGGTCCACAACATGTTATCCTCAGAATGAAACCCGAACTTTTCAGTTAGCCTAGAAAACCTCTTAAAACAGCTTGTTTTCCTCATACCTCTGCATGCCCGGCTTCTATCTTCCAGGAAATGATCC
The DNA here is from genome assembly GCA_013399855.1 of Oxyruncus cristatus. Classification (NCBI taxonomy): domain Eukaryota; kingdom Metazoa; phylum Chordata; class Aves; order Passeriformes; family Cotingidae; genus Oxyruncus; species Oxyruncus cristatus. The sequence goes on from VXAY01004120.1 coordinate 895,848, forward strand.
TTATTTCAACACTAGGTATGTCAGGTACAGGTATTTTAAGGAGGAGGTAGTTTAAGCAGAGGGCTGTGTATTTCCATGTTTTCTTAACCCCCACTCAAAGCACATCTGCCAGTAAGTGGTTTATAGCTTGACAGTCAGCCACCACTAGTTTTTATAATGTTCTATAATGTTGTCAGTCCCTGTTGCTGACCTTTTTTTTTTTCTTTTACTTTCTCTTCTCTCTTCTCCTTTTCTTTCTTTTTTTTTTTTTTTAAATTTTTTTTTGTGGTAACCCTTTTACCTTCTTTTTCCCTGCTCAGTCCCATTAGCAGGATGTTGTGCAATATGGTGCTTGTCATCTGTTTCAAAGACACAGTGATGAGATACAGGTATGCCAGATGGATAAACCTAGTGTGACTAATTATTGTGTATTTGCCTTTAATTATTATCATTTATTACCAGAGAAAAGACAATAGAGGTTCCCAGACTCGGAAGGGAATGTCGGCAGAAGGGGAATCTTTGTCTTTTTTTTTTATTATTTCAAGAGACTGGCACATCAGCAAGAAAAGTTTTCTTCCTGGAGAGAAATACAAGCAAACATTGAGGTGAGTCAACATGACCTGTGCAATACTTTCCTTTCCCTAACCCATACTTGAGGATCAGATCTCTCACAGGTAATAAATAGGTCTTGTGTAATTATAGACATTTCCTGAATATCCACTCAGGGCATAAGGAATGTATGGATTCAGTGATCTCATGGAGGGAGGTTAGGATTCAAAGGGATCTTCAAAGATCAGCCAGTACAACCCCTTTACCATGGGCAGGGACACCTTCTGCTAAACCAGGTTGCTCAGAGCCCCACCCAACCTGGCCTTAAACACTTTCAGAAATGAGGCATTCACAGCTTTCTTGGGCAACCCGTGCCTATGGGAGACATTTACAGCCCTATCTCTGCCCTTTTGGCACCAGGAAAAAGAGGAGTGAGCTGTTGTGGGTATGAACAGGTACTCAGCTGAATGGGAGATGAAGTTTTCAATTGAACCATAAGCCAGATGTAAATTATCTCCTCCACAAAGAGGTGAAACCTGAGGTCCTTAAGCAGCATTTTTTGACCAAATTAGGCTCAGGGCAGCAAATGTTGATAAAGGTTTCTGTGTCATCACACTGAGCCCTCAATGCTCTGAATGGAATTTGCCTCGGTATCTGACCTTAATTCACAACATTTCTACATCATTTGTCAAAAATGTAGATTTTCTTCTTTTCAGTATTATAACCTTATTTTTCAATTAATCCCTTCACAAACACACACACACATTTATAAACATGTGCTGTTATAAAACAACATTTTAAAACAAAGGGAACATTTCTGTTGCTCTCAATAGATGTTTATTGAGGATAGACACTTCACCCAACTCAGAACCCACAGCCTGGCATGCTGGATGATTTTGAAGGAGTTTAGAAGGTTCACAATGGTTGGAAACTTTTGGAAATGTTAATATTATGGTCCCAAAATCTGCTTTCAGGTTCCAGCTGAATCAGCTACCATTTACAAGTGCAAAGCAGGTTTATGATGGCTCATAAGTCTGATCTTGGTTATGGGGCACTGCACTTTAATTTGAGAGCAGCCACACTGATTTGGTAAACAGATTGAGGAAGAGCTTCAGACTCCAGGCTTTAAAATTCATGAGGATCTGATTTAGTACATTTTACACTGGTATTTTAACATATTTGCTCTATGGCTAAATTGCATCATAACCTAAAGGACCAGTCATATACCACAATCTATTGTAGATAATACAAGATGTAATCAATGTTGCCAGGCTGCTATTTCTATATATAGTATTTGTCAGACAAACACATGCAAAGGCATTAAAAGAACTAAGTCCGTACATGGATGATTTGTGAACAGGAGAAAAAGCTAAATTTGCCACTCTTTGCTCTGAATAGCTTACCCAGATTACAGGCCAATTTTGTTTAGCAGACTCTGTGATGGAAAATATTTCTGTCCAAAAGTCAAGAGAGTGCTGTTCCTTTGGCCGCAGGATGGGCTGGAGGGCTGGGCTGTATTTTGGGATTGGCAGCTCTGACTGTCTCCCTTTAACCCCGTTGAACACAATTTGATTGGGACTTGACTGAGCACTTAATAGTCTGTGATTGCCTTGATTGTGGACTTCTACTTTTAAACCAAATGCAATGTCATTATTATATATCAAGAAAAAATGGCCCCTGATAACCAAAAAATATTGCATTAAGTTGGCAGACTGAGAATTAAATATGCAGAATCAGCCTAATGAAACAACTTGCCTTTCGTTGCAAGAGGCTTCATCATTCTTAAGAAGATTTAAAGCTAATCTGACTTGGAGCTGTTTCAGTCCAATTATTTTTCGGCAAATTTTTGAGCTTTATTTTTTCTTTTCAGCAGCATTATTCAGTCTTGACAGGTTTTATTTTGTTATTTTTTTGGATATTGAGTAAATGGGAAACCAATTCAAAACCATTCTTAAGTAGAAATGAAATGCCCTGTAATCCAATTTTGATCAAAATTCATCTTTGCTTTTCGGGGACCGAGCAGCCTGTGCAGTTATCTCTGCACTGCACAAGTTGATAATAAAGCAAAGGAAAGCAAAGCTCACATTCTTTTCCCGTTGCATGTGGTGGGAACTGGGCATTGTTCAGCTGGAGAACAATGTGCTGCTCCCCCAGCGCGTGGCAAAGCAGCAGAATGGCAAGAAGATGATTTCTCCCTGTGCTCTACTTCTCCTTCTCTAGGGTCTAAAGCAAACCACCCTTCCCACCTCTGGGTGGGTGGTTCTCTTCCCTTGAACCCTTCTTGTCTCCCTCTCCTTGTGCCTTGTGTTCACAGAGAGAGCTCGCTATTCCAGCACCTTTCCCAAAAGCAGTCTTAGGGAGGCAAGACAGATCCAGCTGTTGTCACAGACCTGTTTTACAGCTCCTCTGCCTTCCACTTCAGTATCCATTGCCTTTTGGCTGTGCACAGAAACCAAAGCCAAGATACATTACAAAAATACAATCCCTGTCCAAGTAGTGACTGGACAAACAGGCCTTACACATCTTACATGGTGCAGGGAAGAATTCCATGTACCATATTTTTTTTGCTTTCTGTTTGCTCCAATGATTGCAGCTCAGTTCCTAACTGGCTTTTATTCCACTTTGCCTGGCAGAAGCAAAACCTCCAGGAAGGTTTTCCTGGTGCAACATCAGCAAAATTGGTGGCTTTGAAATGGCTGTTTTCAATCAAGCAAAGCTGCTCCATTCCTTCTATAAATGTCCTTCTTCCTTCCCACCACTCATTTCTTTACCAGCTTCTCCTACCTGTGGGCCAAGTTTTTCTCAATGTTCATTTCATACAACATTCCACGTTAAAATGCAATGGGTGTTTTCCTAGGATGAGATAGAACATTGAATATTAACAAGTTTTATCAACCGATAGAACTTTTTTTCCAGGCATCCATGCACAAAAACCACATGGGCTTCTAAGTCCACAGGATCCTGTGAAAGGTCATAATGGAGGGATACATTGTTAAATAGTCATCTTAACATTATCAGCAACTGCTCATTGTCCCCAAAACTAAGAGATAGGAGAGGTAACATGTCAGTATGAGAGATTATTAAACACAAGTCTCTGGAATCCTCCTAAGACACATAGCAAATGCCTTTTCTTCCTTGGTGGCAGGAAACCCTATGACCATAACTAAAGAATACAAACTTTTCAAAGTGATTGGGTTGTCTTTCCAAGCTACGTCTTTGCTCAGTTACCTTCTTGTTTCTATCTGTTCTTCTCGATGCATCTTGCAATTTCTTACTGCTGTGCTCTTTCTGTTTCCTCACCATCTAACCTTAGAACATTCCCTCTCTTTCTCTCTGAAACTCTGCCTGCTGGTATTTTCCATGAATCCATCTGCATTGAATTATTTATAGATACAATAAAGCCTGCTTTTGTCTAATGTTTATTTTCTTTAATAACAAGAAACATGGGGAAAATGTTCCGAAGAACCGAAAAAGGACTTGACTTTTCCTGGACTCCAGGCAACAGTAGCCAAAAAGTACAAAACAAACTGTGGGATGTTCGTAAGATGCCTTCTAAAAATAATAATCCTAGTACATTGGTATCTAATATGTTCTTTGAATTTGTTATATTTCCCAACTCTGAGCCTTGGTTTTAATGCTGTCATGACATTCTGAAGGCTTTAATGGACAATGAGTCACTACGGAGGCAACCAGGAGTAATAAGCAGATGGATTACTGCTGGTGAAGCCAGATCTCTGCTACCTGTTTTCCTTGTCCTAAATGTTTTAAAAAGGTCATAGAGATCTCTTACAGTGGTCATTCCCAACCAGCGGGTTTAGCTTGTACCTGGTAAAAATTAGAACAAACAATGTATCGTGCTTGATGAGTCATTGCTAGTCCTTTGTTACCTTTTACCGCTTGTTTGAAATTACTTTTCATCATGATTTAAAGGTTTTTCCCATGTCCTTTTCCAATGGAGGGTTTATGTTGTTCATTTGCTTCTTTCTTCCCTTCAATTATGCGAGCCATGCAAGCATTTCCCCTTGAACACTTTCCAGCTCCCCCCACCCCGTACCTCACCCACTCCGTGTCCTCCCCCTCATTTGCACAGCTCCATTCTCCATGGTGTTTCCTGCACTGCCTACACTAATTGCACTTAGCATGGATGTGGTGGGGGAGGGAGGACGGAAAGGGAGAAAGTGAAGAGAGGACTTCTGAGGAATCTGGGTGAGTTAAAGCTGGAGACTCCTCTGCACATGGTAAAAATGGGAGACATAAAATAGGCAACGGAAGGAAGAGGAGAGAGGAACAGAGTCCAGGTCCAGAGTGACCAAAGACAACCTCAAGTTCGAAGCATGTTGGTTCTCACCTTGTTAGAGGGAGCAAGAAAAGACCTGGATGCTCAGGAGATCCAGTCTCTGCTCTCTACACCACCCACCTGATGTAAAAGCCAGAGGTAAGGCTTATGGAGCCCTCCTTGCCACCTCTACTGGCAAAAGGTTATTCAGGATACAGGAGAGGTAGTTTATTTCTTACTCATTCTGCTTCCTTCTCTGTTCCATACCCTTTGACCACTTTTTCTATTGCAATGGTTTGTCTAAAATACGTGTTCACTGCCTCTTAAACCACAGGAAAATGCAGGACACTGACACCACAGAAGCAATGCACTGCACGTGTCGGGGCTGTTCTTGCAGGCTGGGGATGAAATCTGCCTGGAGGACCTGCAAAGGTGAGTCCCTGTGCTCCTCACAGTGTGTGGTGGATGTGAACGTCACCTCTTTCTCAGAGCAGCTTTTAAGCGTGAGTATCTGTCTCAGAAGGAACAAACACACATCATCAGACAATAGCCCAACTAACCCACCAGCCCTCAGAGACCGGCAGCTCCCAAAAATCACTACTCAGTACTCTCTGAAACTTCATTCATTTGGATTCAAAAATACCTGGACACAGAACACTTGAGCTAGAGAAACTGCCCATCTGTGGCATGCATTTATTTATTTACTTACTTATTTTCCAATCTTGCACCTGCCTACTTTAGCTGATCTCCAGCTATCAAATTGTGATGGAGTAAAAGTAATAAAATGCCCGTAGGGTAGAAAAACCCTGCCTGAAGTTCTCCCAAAGCTCAGCCAGACCTAGAAGATGCACAGTTCAATTAAAAGAAATACCAAGTTTTTCCTCTCCTCACCTTGCCATTTCCCCCTTCTCTTCCATGCATTTTCTATATCCATATATATATATATATAAAAATAAATACAGGCACACGCACACACGCACGCGCTTGCGCGCGCACAAACCCACCCCTCCCCTTCCCAATCCTTCCTTTAAGGTTTAATTTAACAATAACATTTGCGATCGGGGTCCTGAGCATCTCAAGGGCATTGCGCTTGAAATTGCACACACTCCGCACCATTTATCATAGCCTGACATGTGTCATGTTCCAGACTGCAGCTCCAAGAGGTTACAGCTCACGACTGCTCCTTTGTTGATCAGCTGCCGAGACAACTGAGGCACCTTTCTTTCTTTTTTTTCTTTCTTTCCTTCTTTCATTTTTTTTTTTTTGTATTATTAAAGCTGCACCGTCCTCTTTTCAGAGGGTTCTCTCTGACACAATAGAAAAAGAAAACAAATCCTTGTCCGCTCTATACAGTTCCCCCCACTAGATATTCATCGGCCCAAATTCGGATCACATTTAATTTGGGTTCGATAGCAGAGCCTTGGCTGCTTAATATTACTGCTTAATATTACTGCTTAATACTGACTGTAAGAGGGATAAACTATTTTGAAGATAGTTTTCTGCTGGAGGAGAAGAACAGGATGTAAAACTGCCAAGGATATTTGGGACAATGCTAAGGGAGTCCCAAAGTCCTTTCTTATGGCATCATCTAGGCTTGCCAAGCCAGATAGCTTCTTCCATTGCCCAACTTCAGTCCTGCAACTTTGGGGAAATTCGTTTTCTCTTCTCCAGAGCTTCTGCTTCATTTACTCCACCCTTTCTCCTTCACTTCCTTGGTGCCTTGTGGAGTTCTTGCTTCGTGCAGAGCACCTGAGAACTATGTGTATTTTTTCAGAAATGATGTGTAAGGCAATTCAACAAACCAGGCTGTTTATAAAGCATATTGGCCAGAGCCACTGAATTGCATTCATAAATCACTTGTAGATTCTACTTTTGCCAGTCTTCATCCTGCCAATCAGCATTTGTATAGGGTACAGGTCTGGGTGTCACTGAAACTTATTGTTTAAGGGATGTAAGGTGCTACTGATAGAAATGGGGTTTGAATACTGCTCTAAGATCTGAACAAAAGCAGACTTTGCTTTGTATTGTTCTGCTTTCTCAAAAAGGTTGGCATATCAGGTGAGCTAATAATTTCTTTTTAAACTATTTATAATTAAGAGGTCCTGAAGGCAGGGAATGCTGAACTGGAGCTGATTTCTCCATTTCCTCTCCCTGGTTTCATGTCCAGCTCTGTCCTGGAAGACCTCAAGCCTGAATGTTCAGGTCCCAAAGCCTGCCTGTCTTTTGGAATGATACTTGATCTTTCAGATTCCTATTCCCCTCTGAGTTCTAAATCACGCAGTGTTCATCACCACCTGTTAGCATCAAGCACAGCCTCTGCCGACACAGTTGGAGTTGTCTTACTTTCTCTCACACTCTCAGCTCTTGTCGATGGATATTTTTGGAGGTTTCCTCGGTTTAGAGACTCTTGATTAATCAGTAGTGCCAGATGGGAAGGCTCAACTACTACCACCATGTGTGTGTCACACACCTATTAGATTCACAAACGGAGGGTTTTTTTGCCATTGGCCAGCAGGATTTCGCACTTTATCCTTCATTACTTGTTTTTTTGCAGTCACCCCTCTCAAACCTCCTTGCCTTCCTGTTCAGCACACTCCTCTCTGTAAGTCTAATCAGAACAGCACTTTGCTGTCTGAAGGACACCTCATTTTCTTCCTGTTTCTCAAGGAGAGAAAAGTCCAGTTTTGTGGCAGTAGCCAGGTAGTCCCACATTCGCAGCATCCTCTCTGAGCTACTCCCAGAGTGCGGGGCCAGCTCCCCGCTGCCTGTGATGCATTTCCCCCTGGCATTGCTGCTTGTGTTCCTGACCTTGAACCACGCTTGATCCCTGCCCTCCCCCTCTGCCAGCGCTGGGGCACCTGCCCAGCTCTGCAGGGATGATGTAGTGCTACCAGCTGGGATGGCGTAAAGCAACGGCGGGACTCGGCCAACTTCCAGTCACATCACTCTGCCTGTCCTGGGGAACGCAGCCACCTGCACAGTCTCGCCTTCCCCCACACTGAAAGGTGACAGTTTGGCAAAAGTAGGACAAAGCACGGAGGTATAAAGGTAGAGACCACCATAAACGCTGCTCCTCGATCAGTTTGCCACCCTAAGCAACCCCCTGCCTGTGTGTGGCTGATGCTGGCACTGCTCCTCTGCCCCCAGGCAGCAAGGAAGCTGCTCAACTGTACAGTCTTAAATGAATATAATGTCTCCCTAAAACTCCTAGTGAGACATACTGAGGATATTTAAGAGGGCTGGAGTTATGTTATTTATGGAGGGGCTGTATCCAGGGTGTGCCCGTGCGTCACTCTCTTTTTAGGACACCTGTTCCCATGAAAGCTGCTACGGTGTTTTAATTCCTCACCCCAGACCGCACAGGGGCCAGTCTAGCCCCCAGCAGTTTTAAATGAAAGATGAATAATTTTAAGGGCATTTTGTGGATTTACAAGGAGGAAGTCAGGAGACTGCACGAGGGAGAAAAATAAGAGTCTGTGGTAAAAATATTGAAAATAACTAAAAAATCACTAAAAATAAAAAAAAGCCCCTCAGTTTTCCCTCTCCAACAATGGATATTCTCATCTAATACGGATGGGAACGGGGTGTCTTTGGGCTGTCAGTGATAGTGATACAAAGAGCCTGAGTGTAACAGAAAAGCAACAAGGAAAGCAGCACACACAGTAATCAGGTGAGTGGTCAGTGTTTCAGCTGAGACCATCCTCTGAATATCTCAACCATGGAGTAGTGCTAAGACTGGATTCAGAACTGGTCTCCTTGTAGAAGGAAATATGGCTAGAGCAGCCTCTATTTATTGGGATGGCATTGGGGGATGCTGGAAGTTAATTGGCTCTTCAGATACGAAGAATAAAAGTAACCTTGGGTCCCTCTGCTGAAAAGAAAAGGAGATAACCACCAAACCAAGCAACATATAAATAGAGTAGAACCAATAATGACTTAAAAAAAAAAGTATTTAAATGCAATCAGGCAGAATGGAGGAAAGAATAATGACATGTGTATAGTAGACACAATGTAGATTACAATTTATAACAGGATACAGGATGGAGCCAGCACTTGATTAGGGGACCATGTTACAAATTTTTCAGCATATGTCCTCTGTTTTTCTTTGCCTTGGCATAGAAGGCTGGGCACTGATTTACTGAAGTAAATCAGATCGTCAGAAAATGCCCATGTTGATGAGGATTTCAGGATCCAAGGAAATTAACTTGACTTGTATTTTAGACAGTTCTGCCATATCCATTCCTTGCCCAGAGCTGTCAACTGGGAAAGAGTTGTGCCTGCTTACAGCTTTAATCAGAGATAAAAATTACCCCTAGTTCATGAATATGTTTATCATGAAGATATGTCAATGGCAGAGAATAGATTCTCAGCATACAGTTCTGCATGTCTTACACTAAAACATGTCATATACTGAAGTGTTTTGCTCTCCAAATAGCACCCTCATACTCGACTCATTGTCCAGACACAGACAGAGCCTGGGCAAGGAGAAGTCCTCCAGAAGGAAGCACAAGGAGCTTTTGCTGATGAGCTTGTAGCCTTAAAGCTCTTCGGGTGTTCTGCTTGCTGTGCCTTGGCCACCGCCAGTCACCTGACTGTCAGTGAGGGAAATTTTCATTTGGTTTGATCACAAAGGCTGTTGGGATTCCTTTGATCATGCTCTGTGGCTTGAGGCTTGGTGTCCCTCCTGGGTATGTTCCCAGCTCTGTGCCCTGCTGTTGTCTGGACCCAATTCTTCAGCATATGGCTCTTGACCACTGACACCAGTAAGTCGTGTTGTCTGGTTGGGTGGGGAGGCTCTGATGTGTTATTTCTTGTGGATAGTTGAGCTATGACAAAAGAGAGCTGTGTTCATGGATAGAGTAATGCTTTCCACTTCAAAATGTCTTTTCCTTCCCGGTCTGGTAAGACCAGAACCCTCAGAGTACCCTAAATGAAAGAAAGTAATACCAGGACAATAAGAGCGGGAATGGGAGTGACACAGCAGCAAAACAGAGAGCAAATGGTTGACAAGGGATGTTTATATGTTGCTCGGTGTTATTTTGGCTGCTCTGTTTGTCCAGATTGCCTCAGAAAACAGAGAGGGCACAAGCAGATACATGAAGGCTCCTTGAAGTCAGCGGCTTGCTGGATCCTGATGTGCATGTGCATTCCATGTGGGTGTATTTGTGTGTATACAGCGGGGAGGAGGGAAACTTGTTATTGTGGTGTCTTTTTCCTAGACAGGCATAAACACCCCTGTTTATTTCCAGCATGCCATCTAAATTCAAAATTAGCATAAGCTGATGATGTTAATTGATTTATATGCATGCAGGCAGTGCTTTATCAAAGGTAGAGGGACATAAGGTCACCCCCCTAAGGGCCTCCTGGGAACAAGTACCCACCTGAGCTAATTCTGAGACTGGCATAGTTGGGTATATGACTGCTTCCAAGTATGAAGAAACTGAGTTTTTTGTCATTAGCAGCAAAATAGTTTTCCTATTAATATTGCAATTCTCCTTTTAATAAACTCTGCCCCCATTGAGGTCTAAGAAAGGGCCCTCCAGATCCACTAAGAGGTGGCCCTGGTTGCAGCTGGCAGGCTGGCTGCCTTCCCAGAGAAGGGAAAAGTCCTGTCGAATTTGCCATCTGAGCAGGTCTCCAGGATTTTTTTTCCCTTTAGGTCAAGGTACCTCAGCCATTACGGACATACCTCAACACTTCCTTAGAGGAGGTCAGCAGTGACACAGAGACAGCAGGGACCAACAGGGTCTTTACTTTCCAGGAAATTTCATGAAAATATTTGCCCAGAGCTGTACCAAGAGCAAAAACAGAAGAGGGACTTGGCTTGCAAGTGTCAAAGGAGGAAAAATATGTTCCCTCTTGCACTGCCACCACCTCAGAAGGGAGGAAAGGAGACAGTTGCTAAAATGCTGTGTCCCAAATGTCTCCTATTGTTACTGGTTTTCACTATCTATTTTACAAAATCTGGATTTTTTCTAAGCATGAAAATGGCTTAATCTGAACTGATAACTAATTCTTCTCTTTTTCCTTTTCCTTTTCGTTTTCCTTTTTTTTTTTTTCCTCTCTCTTCTCCTGGGTCAGTTTAGGGGATTCGGATGTGAAATCCGTCAAAAAAAAGGCATCTTCTTTTTGTAAGCCAACCTCCCTGCCTGGCAAATTGGGAATTTTGCCCTCTCTGGTGGGAGCTGCAGTGTCTGATTGCTGCCTGACTAAGCAGGAGCTCCACAAGGCCACCTTTACACTGAACAATCCCATGCAACAGAGGCCACCCCTTTGAATTCAATGGCTTTACTGGTGCTAAAAGAGGATATTGGAAACTTAGTCTTAAATCACACCTTTCAGGTAATAAGCAGCAATGAATGTGAGAGAAAAGGAAGCAGGAGGCTTATAGGATTTAAGGAGTTTCTTTTGAAAAAGGAATCCACCCTGCTGCTGATGGCCAGGCATTGGTGTGTGCGTGTGTGTGTGTTGAGATGTGCAAATAAAGCAGGGTGTAAAGCTGTTAGCAGTGGTTCAGAGCAACAGACTAACTCCTGTCACGGAAAAGCAGGTTAGGTAAACTTTTCAGGTGTTTGGAGGTGAATCTTTTCATTCATGCACAGCCCTTGTTTGACCCAACTATTTCACATCATTACCAATTGCTTTGTTCGTATGTATCAAACTTCCTTCTTGTGCTTTTATTGGTTTCTGCTCTTGCTGACCTCTTCCAGCAGTTTACTTTCTAACATCCTGAAAGCTCCGTCGTGACTGTTCAGCACACCTCAACAAGGGCTGAGATTAAAAGTTAAAAAAGAGAAAGAGTGAACACAACAGGAGAGAAAACAGAAGAGCTTTTGGCAGCAGCCTGGTGACGCTCTGGGGGGAGTGAAATGCGATGAGTAATCACCCGGAATAATGGCAGAAGGGAAAAAAGAGAGAAGAAGCTACAACAGCGGGGCCTGAGTGAGAGAATTAGTAGGAACATCAAGCTGAGCAGACCTGGGGACAGGAGAAAGGCAAAGTCTATCTATTTGTCTCAGCATTCTGTTCAAAAGACAGTCATCAAGTCCTGTTAAAATAGAAAATAGGATCATTTAGTTTGCAATGCTGGGCCCAGATATCTTGTATTCAATGGCCTTCTCTCCTAGACCAAAAGTCTGCTCAGCTCTAAGGAATAAGAGCAGACCCAGGGAAACCTGCAGTGAGGACAGGCAGGAGAGAAAGTGGTAATCAGAAGCAGGGGAGAGCAGATAGTGTCAGAGCCACCGTCAGTGGGTGGAGGACACAGATGCAGCTTGGCCAACACAGCACCAACAACATCCTCCCTCCACAGGGGCTACAGAGCTGCTTTTGCACCCCCTCCCTGCTCACCAGACTACAGGGGACAGAGGGGAGGTCAGAGGACATCAGCCTGGCAGAGGCTCACTCTGGTTGAGCCCAGGACCCTCTGCCTCCTCTATCCTAGGAATTCCCAGTAGTGTTATGTTTAGGCTGAGCATTACTGCCTTTGGTGGAGAATAAACATTTTATTCAACACAGGGAGGCTGAGATTTAGGAGCCTGGCTCTGTTCTGGATGGAGTGACAATGGAAACATTCAGTGCTAATGCCAGGAAACATCATAAGATTTTTTTGGTGTCAATAAAAGAAAGAAATGTTTTGACAAAATCAGAATATTTTGCTTGGGTTTATATATTTTTTATTAATTCCCTATTATATGATAGAAAATTAAAATGATAAGTTAAATATTGTTGTGTCCCCTGAAAAAGTTGGCACGGGTTCCTTAGCACAGTCAGAACCTTCCAGTTTTCTTCCAAAAAGATGCAATGTCAAAATCAGTTTGATGTTAGGAAGTGTCTTACTGTTGATGGAACCACCCAATTAATAGTCAGGATATGTATGGCTATTTCTAACTCTACAAAGAACCTGACCTCCAGGTGCTTGTCTCCATTTGCAAAATTCAGGCTTTGCTTTAGGTTTACAGTGCCATGAAGCAACATAAAGCTCAGTGATTCTTGGATTGGGTTTTGACAAATAAGAGAAAAACATTGGGATGTAATGTTAAAGCAGAAGGAATTCCAGAAAAGAGCAACTGGAGGTCTATGTGAAAATACTGGCTGCAATTGCAGCATATTCAGGCTGTATGAAGTCTCTAACAAAAGACATTATGTAAAGTTTTTTTTTTTTTTAAAAGTTTATTTGGATTAAAAAAAAAGATTTGACCTTCATTCTTTTTCTCATTAAGTATATTTTTTTTCTGTGTACATTTTGCCTTTTCTTTTTAATGCTAATGAAGAATTGAATTGTTAAATTTATGGACTAATGACCCTCATTAAGATTATTTTAACAATTTCTTCCCAGATGTTTTAATTCCAGTTTCATATTTATGTGACACAGACAATTTTAGCTTCCATGTCTGCCTCTGGTATCTCTACCAAGTGTAGATTTGAGAAATGCACTGCCATGTCCCAGGGTACATAAAGCTTCACTTTGGTGTCCTTGACATCTTTGGTCCTTTTTGTGGCTATCTCATAATTCATGCAAGTGATGCCATACAACTGTAAGTTTTTCATGAGGTCATAAAACTGATTTATAGAGGTTTTCCCATAATCTCCAAGCAAATTAAAGAAGGTTGATGGAGCTATGCAACTCACTGTTGCCTCAACAATGGTCTCATTCAGAAATGACACAGAACAAGATTGAGGTATTAAGATATCAAGAATGTCCTTAAGAAGCCTTGTCTGTCTGTAAAAAATGTGATGCCTACAAACCAAGAAGGGCTGTTTCTTCTGTACACTGAGTTGATTTTACTCATGACATCTACTTTAAGATTAGTCAGATAGTTTCTTCCTTCACTTTTTGCTTACAGAAGTCTGATCAATCCATTGAAGATCAGCACTTGAAAAAATAATTTGAGGTTAATCTGCTTTTCCTTCTAAGATAGATTATCCATTTTACAAACAGTGTTTTATTTTGCTTTTCAGCTTTTAAAATAATTTTAGAATAAAGGAAATATTCCAATAATGGAAAATTTTAATTCCAAAATTACTGTAAAGGAAAAGATGTTTATATATATATATATATTTACATGCATATATATCTATAAAACATATACATCAAACTATACATTTGTATACTTAAAACTATGTGGGGTTTTCATACAAAGTATTTAAAACATACATACATAAAAACTGAATGCAAACCTCAAGTTACTCTATTTCCAAACTGTTAAAAGTGGACATTTCAGAACTGTGGGAACTTTATTCTTCCATCTTTATTTCTGAAGCTGTTTGTGAAGTGCCTGCATTTTGACAGAACTATATAGTCCAAGAAAATGAGCTTTCACTAAACTGCCTCCAACTTCAATATATGCCCTGTGTCAAACTCAGAGAAAGCTTGGATGTAGTTCCAACCTCTGTGGCTGGGGCTGAGTGCCAATTACACTGCACCCAATGGCCTATAACTGTCTTTTTTGCTTCTGTGAATATCACTTTTCTAGTTAAAACCTTCAGGACAGCTTGCAAACTATTTGCTACTATTGCTCTGGAGTTGAAAGTAACCTTGAAAACATTTCTCTGTGGTTGTAATCGAGGTGATTCTTCCATCCTTTCTCAAAAATGGCAGTATATCATTCTTATTTTTTCCTCCTCAAACTCTCCCCAGCAGGGTTCTGAAGAACTTTTTGAGGTAGGTGTCATCCTTTTGATTTTCTTATTATTTGAATATTTCATCTCAAACTTCACAGGGATATGACTATCTCCCAAGCGCATGAAACCAGCCAGAAGTGTTTTATATTTATGTTCTAAAACATTTGATGCAATCTGTGCTGTGATTATAAATAAATAAACAAAAAATTCCTCTTTAAAATTACCTTTTTATTGGAACGAGTGGGCCTTTTAGAGGAACAATTTAAAAAGTTCATACACAAACTAAGAGAGTTCTAAAGGTGAGAAATCCAGGTACTTTAAAGAGTATTTGAAATATAAACCAGCAAATTTAAGCATTAGGATTATTAGTTTTATTATTAGAATGAAGAATTGATAGTATGATTTCTTGAGTAATTTAAAGGTACTAATAAAAGTATTGGGCCATATTCTTATCACACTGTTTTGTAAATTAGAAGTAACTTGATGATGTGGGTTCATTGAAAGGGAGATGGCATCAACCTTGCCATGTTTAGGCACAGTACAAAAAGAATTAAGTATTTAAATAACAGACATCTTCTGTGACACACATTACAGAACTATATTTCAAGGCAGTGCTGGCTTGTGGCCAGTGTATTGCAACAGGCTGTAAAAGAAAGTAATGAAATCATTAGATACTGTGGCCTTGCATTCTATTTTCTGTTTACAAGATATTAAACCCTTATTAATATCATCATCCTTGTTATTGTTCTAGTGTTGTGAATTCTTGTAGTTTTCTTATGATATTCCTTAAAGCCTCAGCTGCTGGAATCAGGTGATCATCAGGTAAATTTCCAATTTCTTTTTTTTTTTTTTTTTGCTGTTTTTAATGTAACACCTTAGTTTTTTCTAGTTGTGGAAAGAAGTTCAAAAACGTATTTTGAGTGCAACTCAAATTGTCCAATTTTATGTAACTACATCAGATGAGTCAAAGCACAAAATTTGCAAAATCCAGTCAGTGTGTGAAGCACAGAAGCTGCCCTAAAGGTCCCAGTATTTAAATTAAACTAACTCCATTGTCGCCAGTGCCAGTAATTACAACAAGCCTGGCATTTCTTGTTACCCTGTGAAATTACCTGCGAGGCCTTTTCATATTGTTTCCATGCTGTTGTTTTCATGCTCAGTAGAGCATTAAGAGTCAATGATGGGCAGCTCTTGTGTTAGACTATGAATTGTGGGGCACTTTTCTTTGGACTCTATTGAAAATCCTCCAGGTGTTTATTGACAAATGCTTCCTACGGGCTGTTACAACAGAGAATTCCGCTTTCTGCCCGCTCCCTGGCTCCTACAAGGCCAATCTGCTCCACATCTAGTCATGCTGTTTCAAAAAATATATATATTTTTTTTTTCAGTACTCTCTGTAACGTGCCTTCAACAGCGGCTATGGATCAAGCGTGCTTCCAGACCAAAGGCACTCAGTCCTCCAGCTCCGAGCGCCGCGCTGCCATTTCCCCTCCATTTGTTTCTATGGAGCTGCCGGTGTGTGCGGTCATCCATAAGGGTGCTGAGATACCCCGGAGAGAGGAGGAATAGCTGCAGCCATTTTTCACTATTATATACTTCACTTCGTAATAAATGAGATCCATAGCATGTGAACACTGGTCTTGTAGATCATCGTTTCGGCGAGCACAAGGAACCTTATGTGCCACAAAGCTAAATAAAATAAAGTAAGTAAGCCTGAGAAAAATAGGCCGGGGAGGCGGGTGAGTGTTCAGGACTTCACAGTGCATCCCCTCAGCCTGAGAATGACCTTAGGACTTGAAGCAACAAGAGAACACACAGTTGTAAAGCAAAGCCATGGTCTGCATGTCTGTCTCATCTCTATCTATACAGGTAGAAGAAATGTATAGACTTGCACTTCCATTGTCTTGCAGATGTCTTTGGGATAACAGTAACCAGCAAACAACTTGTGACCCGAAAAAGAAACAGCAGCAGTACCAACAGGACTCTTTTTCAGTGCTCGTGATGGTGGTGAGTGTTTATTCATATAAAGCAGAGATGATTGGATGTGGGATTTTAAGACCAAGTTTATGACAAATCGAGTTTTGCAAAAACCTCCATGGTCTTGCATGTAGAGTCTGTAATGCAACGCAGCAGAGCTGGATGGTCCTGCTGAGAGTCCAAAGTGAATTTCTAACACTGTTACACATTTTGACCAATAATCCAAAGATATGAACTATTGAACACACCTAATCAGTGCTAAGAAAATTATGGATATCTATTTCTTGAACAGCTGTTATACTTCAGGAGAGGAACTTTGCTGTTTTTTCCATAGATCAGTGATACTTCTGTACCTCTTCCCTTTGCAAAGGGATCTATTTATTGGGAGGGATAAAGGCCAGTCCTAAAGCTAAGTTGTTTTTATGGATGCATAGAAGTGTTAGCAAGAGGCTTCAGGATACTAAAACTTATTTCTGAAAAACCACATTCGAAAGAATGGAAGAATAGAGCTAGACTAAAGTGTAGCTGTTTGCTGCAGGCGAGGACTCCACCTTTACAATTTATTCGGCCTCATAACATCTTCAAAATCACACACAAAAATTTACACACACACACAGAGTTCTCCCACTGTTTCAAAATATGGTGGGTTTCTTCACTGTTTGCCTTGGAGTGAGTTGAGAGAATTCTGGTTTGGTTAAACTTTCTGCCTCTCAGATAAAAAACAGCAGCAATTTTCTGCTTGAATTTCTCTGTGACTAAATCCATTGATCATCCTTTCTCTCTGTGAGTGAGGAGTGTGTTTTCTCTTTAATAACTCCTATCCTTCTCCCTGAATATTTTTTTCTCTCCCCTTCGCTTGTTTGTGTTGTGTTGGTCAGTCCACTGCACTATTCCTCCGAGAGACAGAGAGAGCACAAAATTGAAGTTATTTTATGCTTGGTCTCCCTCGGTCCCAATTTTCAAATCTTCATGTCAATTTTCACACATCAGTGTCATATGGCGAATGCTATGGAAATTTCAGTGGGGTCCTTGGGAGACAATTTATACATGACCCCCTATTCCCTCCCCCAAACAGGCTGCAGCCTCTGCCTTCACACAGAATGAGTGGATTTATAATTAATGTGGATTTTAAAATAATAAGTACATTCAGAAATTTTCTCATTTGTTTCCTTCTTTTGCAGTATGAGTTCAAAGAAATACAAGCTCCCTCCCTCCCCCTGATAAATTGGCTAAACTGAAGTTAATAAAATAACTAAAAATAAAAATTATAATAGAAGATAACTCATTATTAACATTACTTTTTTCCCTAAAAGTTATGTTGGAAAAGGTTTATCAAAATTTGGTGATCACCAGTTAGCAAACTGCACTCACTTAGGTGAACCAGGTTAGTGGCAAAAGTACTGTGGTGCAGTTTGGATGGGTAATTATATCTTCTTTTAAACTAATGAATGTACATTTTCTTAAGAGTCCTTGGTGAGTAAAATCCCAGCAATAGACGCAAAAGCTTATCTGACACCATCAGAGCATTTCAAACATTGACCTTAAAATGGGCCCCTGGCATCAGAAAGGGGTACACAGAACCTATTGCATTTTTTACAGTGTTAATTATACTCTCTGTGGGCGAGAAGAGGATGGCAAATTGTCCAGATAATGTCTCAGAGCATCTTAAAACTTAAGCCATTTATGTGGAGACCCAAACTGCACCCAATTCCTACCTTTTTGATTTTACTTGAAGATGATGCTGATGTATCATCTGTACTTGATTCTCAGCATCACCTTCCACGGGCAGCTAATGAAAGATTTTCTAACATTGCCAGCTGGTCAGCCAGGAAGGTTTGGGTTGTTTATTTTAGGGTTTAGGGTTGGTTTTGGTTGGTTTTCTTTTTTTTTCCCCTTGACAAAAGCAGAGCAAATAGTAACAGGGGAAAACCTGATGCCTGACTTTGAAAGAAGTCCATCTTTCCTCAGCACCCCCATCTTTTGTGGACACTCAGCACCTCTTGCAGCTTCCCTGCTCTACGAAAAAGATATTTTTTATCCTTCAGTCCCTATATATCCTTTCCCTCCTCTTTGTCTGATCTTTCACACTTTTAAAAAACTGTCTTAGGAATAGCAGTGGTAGTAGAATATTTGAGGGAGTTTTTCTTCGGAAAACTCTGGGGATCAGGTTTGGGCTTTGCAATGCAACATCTCATCCAGGAGATGTAGAAATCAGAATCACATCATCCTCCAGTTTGTTGAACTTGCTTCAAAGCCAACTGCAACATGTACAACAACACATTGAAACCCTCCCCAAGCACCCTTCCCTGGTGATTTGTGAGCAACCTCTGGATGGGATAGCTTTAGTATCAGATAGCTAGAGTATTAGAGAGTTCCTTTGGGATATTGAGACCTGCAGGGATGGTCTAAAGTAAAGCTGAAAGCTGTGGGAATTGTTCGCTGTAAACCACGTGAAGACCTCAGTTTTGAGCCTTGATAGGGAAATTAGCCTCAGAACAGTGACCAAGATTGTCCCAATTTATCCAGGACCTGCCCATAGCATGATTCTAACAAATCTTCTGGTGGTGGGTGAGGTGCAAACCTGGGACAACTTTGCACCACGCAGTCCCAGGACCATCAGTTTAGGGCTGCAAACCTTCTGTTCTCACCAGCTCTATTGAAAACCAGAAGTGCCTGTATCTAGGCCTGTATCTAGTGCCTGAAGCATATTCACTGCTGGAGCAGCCTGCCTTGCACTGATATAGCTGGCACAAGGATAGAGCCCTTAGCTATATTGTATATATTCCTGTGAAGACAGGGGTAATCCACCAAATCAAGGCACTATAGCACATAACTCAGAGAGTGGGCACGTGCCTCTCTGTGTGTGTGTGCACCTGGATATGTGAGAGACAGAGAGAAAGATGAGATATATTGGGAAATACATAAGAGATGAGACTGGAGAGATAATTTCCAGAAAATACAGCAACCATCAGAAACTCCGTCTTTCCAGCTGGAGGGTTTTGCACTGCTGGTGCTTCTCTCTTAACTTGACAGCTCCACTCTTAACCCAGCTCATAGTTGCTGCCTATAAATTTAATTAGAATGGGGGGAAGGGGAGGAACAAGCCTGCACAGCACTTGGCACAGCGCTGAAAATAACCAGCTTTAATACCTTTGACATTGAAGCACCTGCTAAGGGCACAGACTGCTGTACAGCTGACCCACCCTGCTCTGGTGACAGGATGTGTCACTTTGCTTGTCCTCAAAATATGCAGCCCACCCCGAGAAACCGGGGGATCACATGTGTGGCTCTGGGGCTGTGCTTTTTGTGCAGCACCACGAGGCAGAATTGCACCCTGGAGTCACCAGAGAGGGGCTTTCTGCAGCTCTGACCACGTGAAAAGGTGGCAGCGTGCCTCTTGTTTTTCATTTTTCTCTCCCCCTGATGCAGTGGGCTATTTTCCGCATTTGCAAGTAAGTGCTGCACTGCAGCCAGCCGTGAACATTTCTGTTGGCCCAGCTGGCCTCTTGCTTTAATGCTGTTCTCAGGGCTTTCCCTGGGTAGAGTGGGGAAGTAAACAGGTTGGAACTTTGCCCACACATATATATTTAATTGTGAGCTGATTTTATGCTAGGGAAATGTAATAGACCCATCACTTTAGGCAGACAACTCCCAGCTGAGGCAACAGGTTAGAGATTTTCCCCACTTCTGGTGCTTCTTGAGATGTAGCAGCTCTTATGTACGTGGGGACTCCTTGACAGAGACTGAACCTTTTATACCCTTTCTGATAAGCTCTAGGCAGTGTGGCAGCAATTTAGGGATTTGAGGGAATATTTGACCTCTTTCCCATGCAGGGATCTACTTGTGATCGTGGCTTTGGGTCACGTTTGGAGATTTACCAGCTGAGAAAAGAAAGTTCCTCAGCTCCTCTCACAATAGTCCAGCAGTGAGAGGGTGTCAGAATGCAAATGAAACCTGGACCATATCTGACCATTTTACCACCATTAAAAGGCACTGATGCTGCTGCTAGAAACAGTTTTCAAAAGTCTAATTTGATTTTTTTAATTCTGTTTGAATTTAAACCAATTTTAGCTTAAATCAAGTTAGCTAAATTCAAGATCAGATTTAACCCCCCTTGAAATTTGAGGGTATTCTCATATCCTTCAAGGAAGGACTTTACAGACCTCTCCTTAACTTGAGGTAAAAAAGGCTATTAGGGTCTTGAAATCATCTTCACAGAATCATAGAATGCTTTGGGTTGGAAAGGACATTTAAGGTCATCTAGTCCAACCCTCCTGCAATAAGCAGGGACATCTTTAACTAGGCCTGGTTTCTCATAGTCCCATCTGGTCTGACCTTGAATCTTTATCACTCTCTTTCTTTTTAGGGTCCCACTGCCATGTATCATGCTACCTGGCTATATTGCTCTGTTCCAAAACTCTGGAGCAGCTGCATTTGCTCAGACCTGAGGCTGAAGCAGCACAGGCAGCCTCTGAGCAGGGCACCATGCCAGGCAAAGGGGTGCACACAGCCTTTGCATAAACCACGCAAGACCTCGGAGGGCAAGACAAAATCCATTTTAAATATGCAATGGAGCCGTGCAATTTTCAGCCTATTCAGGCTTAGCAAACGCCTTCAAGGGATCAGACTGCCAAGCACCACGAGTGCAGTTGTGACTATGCAACAGCCTGTAATGCAACAGCTCTGATGTGAAGTTATTACCGGAGGCACAGTGTTGATACCTGTGTTAAGCCTCTGAGCATTGCCCAGTGTGAACTATGTGTTTCCACAAGACTGAGCAGACCCAGACAGAGCTGATTGCTCTTGCAGTTAATAAAAAGCACTGCACTTTCTCTCTTGACAATCCCGACACCTGAGTGCTTCCTACGTATGACAGTTAGCACATTCTGGTTGCTCAGTGGCCTGTGAGAAATGAGCCTCTTCTCAATTTAGTTCCTATCATCAGACAAGCAGTACACACAATAAAAAACACACCTTGACAGTCAGCCCCCAAAGTAGCCCTGGGGACTGAGGGTCTGAACTTCCCTTTCTCTCGTACGTGAAGCCATAAAACAGATGGAATTTACTGGGCTGGATTCTGCTACTTCCTTCAGGTAAATCAGGGTAACTCCACCAAGGTCAAAGGAATCACTGTGGTCAGTGCAGAAGTGCAGAATAGCCTGCAGGAGGGGAACCTCTCCTGACCCTCCCATGTTTCTTCCCTAGATGGAGCTTGTCAAACCCTCCTGGCTTGCATTGGTGTCCATTGTTTCTCCACAAGGTCCCCTCACAGTCAGAACAAGGTAAAAACTCTGCCTCCACTCACTAGCTGAGCATTTGGCCCAGGAACTGACCCTCCCACAGCAAAGAGCATCAGGATGGGCTTGATTTTCTTTCTTCCCAGGATAGTGAGAGAAGCATAGGGCAGAGGGGCTGGTGGGCTGGAGCAGAAGTGGGTGGATGGTGGATGCTCTGCTCCAGCCAAGCCCAGCTCGTCAAGTCATGTCAAACAGAGCTAATATAAATGTCAGTGTGCCTCTTCCAGTTGTGAAATCTCTGTTTGTTGTACGGCAGTTCATTTTCAGTCTTCCAGCTCCATGGATGCTATCAGCTGACATGTCTGGCTGGTATCCTCTGCCAGAAATACACGCACGCTCAACAGTTCTCAGGAGTTGGGTTTTTTCCCCCCCTCTCTGTGACATACTCATGTCAAGTTTCTTCCTGGCTCTGTGATACACAGGACTGTCCACACCCACCAGATAAGGAGTTTAACATTTCAAGGACAGAAGTTCTCAGTCTGAGCAGGACACGGGGTGGATTTGCAGGCCTGATTTGGGGTAGGTGCCAAAGGTGGCAGGGCTCCTTTAAGCTTCTCTTTTAAGATGGAACCCAACAGAAACAGGTGATGTGCAGCTCAGAGTACCATTGGTATTCTTGTTATAGTTAAATTGTTTTTAACAGTAGCTTATATTTTTCATTCGTTCCCTGCCTCTAGAATAAATTCAATTATCTTTTGGCAGATCAAGATGGACCTGGAATCAATTCTCCTCCCTTCCTTGGGTTTTTCCTATCCAAGCCCTCCACTGGTACAGTTAGCAGGTCTGCTCCAGCTTCACTGTCTCCTCCATACCTGAGTCATTTACCTTGTCTCCGCTCGTGATGCCCTCTCTTCTCTTCCAGCCCTTGGTCCTCATCTCTTACATCTTCTTCCAAATGCATTTTTCACTTCTTCCTCAACTTTTCCCTTTTTGTTTACAGCAGTGTACAGGCTCTTGCTGATTTTCCTAAAGAGAAAATTGGATCAGTTTTTTTTCCCCTTCTTTCTCCCTTTCCCATCACAGTCACAAACATTTTTCTTCTTTTCTTACCCTTACAAACCAGAAGTTTAATTTCATCTCTTCATCTTTAGTTTCCCCTCTCATTTACTTTCTCATGCTACTGAACCTTTCACTGTGTTCTCCAGCTCTCATAATTACAATGCCCTGTTCTATTTGAAAGCATTTTAGTCTGTCTTTGTTTGCTTCTCTGGAGACCCTGCTCCCTTTCTTATCCAGGCTTGTTCAATATGCTTTCTCCACCCTCTCTAAAATAGCTCCCAACAAAACCTTTCTCTATTTCTCAGGCAAAACTTGACAGCAGTTTGCCAGCCCCAACCTCTTGACCCATCAAGCAACTTTTGGCATCATTGCTTACTTTTTGAAATCTGTTCTTCTGAGCACCTGCATCTCAGACCTCTGTTGATGCTGCCCTGGTTGACTGAGGGCTCTTCATTATTTCCCCACCCTTCAATTTTGTGTTGGCTTCACAAATATAAATCCTTAATCTCTTCCACTTCTGCTCCCATACCTTTCCCTGTGCAACCTTGTCTGCATATTCAAACTCAAGCATCACTGCCACGACAATGACTCTCAAGTCTACTCTGGACTTGTTTCTTCTAGTCCAAAACTAAAATTTCATGCATGGCCTTTGACATTTACTCACTTGTGGTATGCTGTCATCTTAAGCTGATCACAAATTTCAAATTTCCTCCCCATAAAATCTTGCCACTTTGTCTCTCTCTTTTTTTTCTATCATGACCTGGAGCCCACTTTGTTACTAAGACTTTTGATGTAAGCAATTTCTTCAACTGGCTCACCTCCCTCTAATTTATTACCTACAGAATGTGTCTGTGTCTTTCTGGGTTTTATTCATAACAAGCAGAAAAGATGCTCACTTTTCTGGTCCTCCACACAACTGAAACTCTCACAGTGGTTTAGAATTACTTGGATTTTATCTGTGGAAACATCCTTTTTTTCCTGCACAAATTAGATCACGTTCCAGTTTTTCAGAGCTGCTCAGTAAATGTAATTTCTCTGGGTGATTGGTGTTACCAAGTTGTTGCTGTCTTGGCTTCCTTAGTGGAAGGAAGATCTTGGTCCCTGAGAGTTCTTCTTCTGTTTCAACAAATACAAGCTGTTCTTTACTTTGAAGACACTCTTCTGCCCATTCACACACTGTACCACCTCAGCTTGGTCTGCTGCAACACTGCTGGTCACAGTCAGGAGAAGGTCACAGGGGCAGCTGAGGAGCCAGAGCCTTGTCCACCCTCCTGGGCTGGCAGGCTGGAACAGACACACTGTCTTCTTATGATGACAAGAGGTAAGTTTGCAAAGCTCTTCTTCCCTGGATGAAGCTGCATTTTATGCTGGTGCATGTTCTCATGCCATTTCTTCTGCTCTTTTACCAGTTCCTCTTCCCTTGGTCTTGCTTTTGCATTTCCTGGGACAAGAACAAGACTTTATATTTCTACAGCACCAAGCACAGCAGGTCCCTCATCTCAGTGATGGAGACTGTGAGACACCTCGTGCAATGCTGGTAATAAATAATATAATTAGAAAAGGGTTATGAAATGGCAGTGGGGGAGCAGAAGGGGAGAGTAATCAGAAACCCTGCTCCAAATCATGGTTTTGAGACACCCATGCTTTGACCTTGATAACTGGTGGATCAGATAGGTGTTGATGATCCTTGTGGGTCCCTTCCAGCTGAGGATATTCTATGATTCTATGGCTGTTGCACCAATGTTTGCAGAAATGTAGGGTCACCAAGACCAGAATCAGTTCCTCTGGCCAGTGAGTGACAGCACTGCCTTTATTTTGGCAGGCCAGCATCGTTCCAGCAACCAGCACAGGGGAACAACATGCACACACACAGCCCTGACCTGCCCGTGGCAGCCAGAGCACCTTTCAGACATCCCACCTCACCCATTGACACAATCCATCAGCGCCCACCAAAATCAAATGCAGCTAATTGGAAGGTGATGACAGCCAGGGCACTGCTGGATTTGCATGCTAATTCCTCTATTTTAGTATCACACAGCCAAAGTACAGGTAAAATGAGACTGTGCACTGCATTCCAGACAATTTCCTGCCTTCTCCACAGTACACGTACACACACATACACTTTCTCTTGGGCTTTGCTATCCTGAAGCCAAAAATCAGCTGTAGTTTGCATTACATGTGCTTTCCAAAAAGCTGGCCAACAATTGCAGGGGGCAACATATTTTTGTCCTCTTGTTAGGCCAGGGCTGCAAACTGCAAGTGTAGATGGGTCTTTAGAAATCACAGCAGCTCAGCTCATGGTGGGGAGAACAGAGCTCTTTCCACAGGTCAGGTTACAGCTTCCTCATCCTTCTTATGCCAGGGTTTAGGATGGATTACTGGCTCTTGTATCACATGATATTGTTGAAGTTTTGTTTCGAGTATCCAACCTCCTCTCCTGTTCTACCACTGGCATCTGCCCCTGCTCTAAGTCTACCAATTATTTCCTTTAAGTGTCAGCAGCACACCAGACACACTGAGATATAACCTTTCTTCAAGTTGATGCTGTTAAACTATTACTTGAAACTGAAGTCGCAGTTGACAAGTGCTACTTCAGTCCCTAATAACTACTTCAGAAGTGCTAGTGGTGTCTTGGATCTGAATGTTGTGGCTCAGGGCTCAGGGAGTGTCTTTACAGGTCACTTAGAGCCATCCATCTGATCTGAAATGAGATCAGTCAATCTCTCCTCTGGCTCTGTGCCTTGATTGCTGTAAGGTTCTCTCTCCATCCCCCCAGGGCTGCAGCAGTGGTGTATCTGGGTGGCTGCAGGGGGCTGCCCAGATCCTAAAAGGTCCCACTTCAGGACACACCTGTGAGCTACAGCCTGATTTTCTGTGTTTGCAGCAGAAGAAAGGTGAGGGCTCCAACTCCTTGAAGTTGAACACAGCCCTTTCAAGGGAGAAGGATCTCCTCTCCTTGTCCCCATCACAAGTTTCTTTTTTTAAAAAATCTTTTTTTAAAGCAGGTTGAACACCTTCCTAAAAAAGCCCAAGATTTCTGCATGGAACAAGGATGAGCACTCAGACACACACCCCGGCTTTGCAGCAGCAGGTAGGGAATAGCTTTCCTTTCCTTTCCCACTCTCCTTTCTTCAGGCTCAACTCCCTTCGTCTAATCAAAGCATCTGAGGTATCTCAGTCACAGAAGCTTCACAGTTTGGCAGAGGTCACAAATATTTCCCTTATATTTTGGCAGGTTTTTGGCACAGTCTTAGGATAAATTGGGAACAGACTAATATAAGACAAGGCCGGATCATCTGGGTCACTGTGCCTTATGCCCTGTTACCGCAGACAATCCTGTAAGAGAAAAAACCTCCACTTTTCCCTTCCCTCCTGCACATAACAAGCCACAATGTGGTATAACAAACTAGGTCTGGCTTTTCAACAGAGAAAAGATATGTCAGGTTTTAAGTCTCCTTGACATGACAACATCTTCATCTAAATTGTGAAGCCATCCTTTGGATAGCCCAGCCTTGGTCTAATGTCTTTTAGAAAATGATGCTCATTTAATTCCTGAAATGTGAAATCTAGGTCTCAGGTCAAGAGCATAGATGTTGTTTAGCTGAAAAATTTAGATCCATCAGACTGTCTGCAAGAGTCTGCAACTTTTCAAACTTTGGATTGCAACTAGGCTCTTACTGCTATATATAGTCTTTTGAAAAGTAGGATCTAAATAAAAATACCCTTGAAGTACAGGGCATTTTTTATGCTCCCACCCTCACAATTTTTTAGGAAACAAAAGACTTCTTCCGGGCCACAACTTGCCTGCACAGAAAAAATAGTCAGACCTGAGTTTAAACTTTATTCCTCTTTATATCTGGCCCTGAATTCCTTCCTCAGGCAGGAGTTTGATGGAACTCAGTGAGAGAATCCCTTACGACAGGCAGTGTCAGATCACACAGATGAAGGGACTTGACAATATGGGAGATATGGAAGCACCTCAGCCAGAGTAGGGCAGCTACTTCATGGAAAAAATAAACCAAGTTCTTATCTTAGTAATTGTATGGACAAATTAAATCTAGTCCCAAGCAATCAGGAGTCACCCCTTCACTGTTACAAGATGACAGACCTCCGGCCAAGCCACATATCCTTTGGTAGTGAAATGATGAGCTGAATCTCTTGCCAGGCAAATTTCTAACTCTCAGGAGTTGTCTTGGTTATGGGCAGGATGTAGCTACAGCACAGGGAAATTTTCATCCTCAGTGGGAAATACAGGTGGGCCAAAAGAAGGCTTGTGTTGCACCTGTATCTAGCACAGATCACACACACGTAGGAGTTTCCAGAGGCAACAAAAAGTCCATTCATATGGCAATTGTGTCTTTATACCCTCGGCATGTGTATGAATTTATGGTTGTATGAACAGCCATATCCAGTTATTGAAGTATTTGATGATCCAAAGTGCTCAAGGCCTTCTTATTCCATCTCATTCACCGTAAAAGTTTTGTACAACCTTTTTACTGGCTTTCAGCCTGCAATAAATACAAATGACTTGCCAATAAAAGCTGGTGTCTCCCTCTGTCAGGAGAACTGTAGCATCATTGTTATTTAAGAGGTGGCAGTTTTGACACAATGCTTATTTAAAATTTGTAAAAGGAAAAAAGATGATGTAATAAATCTGCATGTTCTTCCTAAGCAGCCATTAAAAGTGGATGCTCTTCCCCTTTCCAAAAGCATCAGCCGTTTAATGTTTCCTAAGCTGTTTTTACATGAATTAGGGCATTTGAGCTAAGCACTGTCAGTTACAAAACCACGCTGTTGTCTCCAGCTAATTTTGCGTTAGTAGCTCTTTTAAACTGCTAAATCTAGTTTTTAGTGTATGATGATTTTGTTTTGTGATGGTGTAAAACAGCTGCTACTTTTCTGATGAGTTGCCTGTTTTCCATTTTATGTCCCTGCAAGATGCTGGGTTTCACCACCGCCCTGCCTGACTGGCAGCTGAGAACAACCTGTAAAAAAAGAAAAACAAACCCCAAAGCACAACAAAAACAGCAAAGATCCCCAAATCCAGGGGTTCAGCCACCCATACAGCCAAATTTCAGTGTGATCTGTGCTTCTCTGTCTCTATTTGTACTCTCAGATCATCTCAATTCTGCTCTAGGATGATCTAAATGAGAAGAGGAAAATAGACTTAGCAGGAAAGCAGATTATTTGCTGCTCTAAGAGGACACAGGAGTGGCCATCCAATGCCCCCCTGGCTGTTTCTGGGGGGCTGGTTCAGATTAGGGTGTCTGTGCTCATGCCGTGGCTGCTCATGCTGCTACTCTCAGCTCTCTCTCTGGTTATGGCCAGAAGGATGAAATCATGGCTTGGGGTGTCTTTCCAAAGTAATTATCACTCCTCTTTCCTCAGATTCTGCTTGCCAGCCACTGCCTTTTGAGTGATGTTTTGCCACTGAATCGTGTGGGTGACAAACTCTTCCTGGGGTGTGGCTGCTTGTGGCTGTCAGGAGATGGGAGCAATGTCCAGACTGACTGTGACTTAGTTACCTCTTGCTGACATTCCAGGGGCCTTATTTAGGCAAAATTCCTACTACCTTTCTGCCAGGTGTCTCGCACTTGATGTTCACCAGGAGTTCTCATGAGGAGCCACGTAGTGGTAGCCCTGTAGCTACTTTGCTGAGTTTCCCATACAGGGAAACAGCCCTGCTTTTATCCGGTGGCAGAAAGCTGAAAGGTTGTCTTTGATCTTGTCTTATCCCCTGTATCCTGTGGCCTGGCATTCATTCCATGTGTGCAAGAAAATGACAAAATGCATGAAACAAGCATTCAGAGAGCTATTCACAGCGGTAAAGACTAAGATCTTACCAATAATAACCCACACCCCATAAAAAAGATCTTAGTTTTTGGATAGACAAATTGGAAGCAGCTTGCCTGCCTGATTCTTCCTTCCCTTTGCACTAACACCCCTCGCCAGCACGACTTGCAGGCTTTCCAAAAGCTGTGCAGCCCATTGAACAGCGGTGGTCTAAACTGTTATGGAGATCTTAAACTGCTGAATTGTTACAAGCTAAAATTGATTGCAACCGAGCCTGTGAACCGAAGTGCTACAAAGAGGATAGAGAGAAGTGGGGAAAGGGTGCAAAGGATTTTGTCTCTTTATTATTTTGGGGTTCTTCCTCTTTTTTTTTGCATGAAACGCCATCATAAGCTTTCCAGGCAATTTTGTCCTAATGAGTTCTGCATCTCTCAGTAATCATTGACAGCTTTTCCTGGTCTTTTCAACATGAAAGATATTCTCAGTTTGTCTTCTAATTTGCTTGTTATAGTGTCATTTCTGAAGAATTGTAAAAGTGCTTCAAAGTCAGCTCCAGAGGGAAAATCGATGATGTGGATACTATGATATTTACTCCTCCACAAGCTAAAATAGCCTTTTAAGCTTTTTAAAACTAAAAATCCTCTCTTTGCCTGTCTCACTCTATTCTGCCTTAGTTTTATTTGCATCCTCATCACCAGAGCATCTGAACACCTTCAAGTAGTACATTAAGCAACGTGACTAACATCTGTCACGTATAGTTTACTCGCTGTCTCTCAGCATCCTTAAAATGAATTTAGAGCTTGTGCTGGATCAATAGTGCTGGAGACAGACGGTCTCTCTTTAGCTTCAGAGCAGCCACAATATGAGTGAGACCCTTGTGATGGGTCCCCCAACCTGCCCAGTCCCCCCAGTGCCAGCTCATGCATGTGGGGAGCACTCATGGAGAAGCAGCTCTGCACTAAATTTGCTTCCAGTGGGACAGAGATGTCCAGGTGGTTTGGGGGAGTGAGGGTGTCGGTGCATTCCTGCTCTTAGCTGCATGCTGAGGGACACATCTATGGTCTTGTGTGCCTGCAGTAGGCAAATAACTCAGGAGCCCAGGTGAATCCAGCAACCACTGATTTTCCAAGGTTTTCTGCCTTCCTCAGGTGGCTTTGCTTATTTTTTAGCATCAGCTACAACTTATGGCTACTGATGGACAAGAATTTAACTGTTTCTCACTATCAAAACTTGCCAGATTTCTTCAACAGAGACAGTGATCTCAGTGATTTGAATTCTGGTCAATACAGTTATCATACTGAATAACTATATCATATCCCTGAGGAAAGGGAGCCCTTTCCTCCAGAGCCAGCACCAGGAGCAAGATCTAGGCATCCTAGGGCTCTGTAATTTCAAGCAATATGTTTTCTTAATGGGCCAAATACGCTTTGCCTAATTTTGCTTTCAATGCATGGGATTGTTATTGCTCAGTGGCCCCACACAGGTGTTCAAGCAGTTTTGTGGTATGATTTTTCAGCAGCAGCACAAGGTTTTATTGACTGTTACCTCAAGAGTAACTTCAGAGGAAATGACATCCACAGCAGTTTGTGATGGATGCATGCGGAGCCGTGGCAGAAAACTCGGAAGCCGGTGACCTCTCTGTCACAGTCTGTCACATTTTGGGTAAGAATGCAAAGTAACTGAAAAAGGGCACTGCTTTTCATGCAGTAAGAAGAACTAGGAGGTATGAATTTACTAATTTACTTGTTTCCCCTGAAAACTGTTAGCTTCTCAGCTCTGATAATACGAACATACTGAGGATAGGCCAATAAAATTAAATTCCATGTTTTTTAGGGATAGTAGGTTGTGTGTTTAATTTGGTCTATCAGTATGCATTAAATAGTAGACTAGGGGACTCTGGTCTCTGTGTGGTAACCTAAATTATAAATTATACAGCTTTTGACACATAAGAGACATCTGACCTACAACTTGCCCTTGTTCCAGTTCCATAGTAGGTCAAAACCCAGGTGAGAACCAGTCATTTCTCCTCAGTGCCACCAGCCTGTACCTTGCTATTCATAAAAAGCGAACTTTGGTACCTGGCTGTTTGGGAACCCAGCAGCCTCCAGCAGGACCCACTCCAGGCACATTCCAGAGCCTGTTTCTCTGGGCAATATTTGAAACTGTGCTCCAGTGTAAGCAGCAATGGAAACATGAGTTATCTGATCAAGAAAGATAAATACATCTATTTCAGAATACATAATCTTACCACATATGTGAAGTAGTTTAATCATTAGCAAGTTGTCAAGCATTATTGAATGGAATTAGCCTCTTTATTTCTGGTCAGGATCAATCTTTTTTTCCCCTTCCCGGTACAATGAGAGCTTACATGTTACACATTGCAACGTCTGGGGCAGATGACACTTGCCAAAGGGCTTGATGATCACTTCTGATACAAATCTGACATGAAGAAACAGGAGAGAATATGCATCAGATGATCAACGGGAGAGATAAATCCACATTTAATGCCTCAAAATGTCTATGTGTGTTATATCCACCTCAAACACATTAGCATCCAAAAGCAAGTACGTAGCACAAAGACAGCACTTGGACTAGGACATAGACAGAGTACAAGGGGTGAGGATGGACACACGCCTTTTTCAGCTGAATATTGTAGAATTGTGGGATTGAGAGCCTGACAGAATTAAGAACTATATTAAATATAAAACTATGTGGCATGGAAATGGCCTCTTGTCCACCAACTCTCTGATATAGAGACCACGGGCAGAAAAAAAAAGACATCCCATATTTTTTATTCACTAAAAATCTCTGTTATATTTGCACCTCCAATTTGGAGATGAAAGAGACACCTATTAGCAGTCCCAGACCTTGGAGCCATGCCTTCATTTACCACCAGTCTGCTTTGCTCCTCTCCCTTTTCCTTTCCAAGCGGGGCTGTATATGAGTATTCATGAACGCTCTTTATTATTTCTCCCTCACAGTTGCTTTTTTCTTCCCACACCTGCCAACATTAGCTCTTTTCTTTGACTCACGCTGCTGTACAGCCTAATGCATGTGATCTCCATGCCAAGATGTTATTTAATTTCCCAACAAAGTTCTTTTGGCGTGGAATAAGCTGAGCAGTAAGAGCACAGGAGGGGAGGCACAGGCAGGAGTGGGAAAGGGAAAGAGAAGGAACAGGGGCTCAAATTTACATTGCCTCTGGCTTCACACATCCAAGTTGTGTTGTGTGTGGCTGGGGAGCAGTGTGGGTGGGGTGGGGATGGCAGCAGGGGGTTCATCGATGGCAGGTTGCTGAATCAGGAACCCTGACACTTGTGAAGTACTCTGTCAGGAACATTAAGTATCCAAAAGTGATAAAGCTTCAATTTGCTAGTCCATTAGACTAATTACTGCAATAATTAAGTAACTACTTGATTAGAACTAATGGGTACCTAATTATCCAGGAGAAAAGTATCAGGTGGCAATTATCAGGTGGCAATTAATAGACTGGAGTTAATGTCTTAGCACTGTCTTTGTATGAATTCATAAGCAAGGTAAAGAAAACAAACAATAACTTATTAATATTTATTGGTGCCACAGTGTTTTTCAGCTTGTTTCATTTACACAGAACCAATTAGTGAAAAGACAGTTAGTGTTGCAAAGATGTAAAGTGACTGAAGCAGGAGTTTGATTTTAAAGGAACAGGATCACATTAGCACTTATAAGCAAAGACAAATGGGTATCAGCCAGGGACTTGATTCTGGTGCTACTAATTCATCAACAGAAGAAATCAGAGTAATTGAACTCAGTATTAATAATGAAACACACAGGAAGGCAGCTCCTGTCTTAATGGGGTTCACTTTAGTTTTCGTCCCTCCCTGAGCCTTCATCAGCGTTTTCTACATTGCACGGGAAATGGAGGGACAGTCCAGTGAATGAACGGGAACCTCCCGCTGGCAGGGGTGGAAGACACTGTAATAAAATCCTCCAGATCAATGCTGCAAGCTCTCTGAAGGAGACAGGTTTCCTGGACAGCTACTGCCTGGTTGCAACACAGTTTCCGTCATGAAGGCGAGGTGCCGGAGCTGAATTCCTGCCCGTTCATTATGTTTGCGTGCAAAGAAACAATAACAACATCTCCATTCTGATAATTTCCCCTTAGCTTAGCACCCATTTGAAACACAACTGCTAGTTCCTATGGGTGAAGTCCAAAAGCAAATCTAACCTCCTCTAGAACTCAGCTGCTCTGAGTGGGGTTTTGTAGTTGTTGTTGTGGGGGGTTTTGGTGCCTTTTTTTGTTGTTGTTGTTTTTAATGTTGGTTTTCTTGGGGATTTTTTTTTTTTTTCATGGCCATGCAAAGGTTCATCTTCTCAAATTTTATAGTTTGCTATTGTTTCTTTCATGTCAATATAACTGTAGTGATTTATGCAGAATCAAACTATGGCCTAGTATCTACTTTTCTTAGTTGCTTCTCCAAATTCAAGAGGCTTTACATTTCCCAGCAGAAAAATGAAGGATCCCAAGGCTTTCTTTCCTACAAATCTTTATGGTCCTAATGATCATTGCTCCTCTTAAATGAGTTTCAATCCAAAAACAGTTGTGCATGCAAGTTGTCTCCTTGTCTCTCTATGGGAGATCTCATATTAGCCATAATTATTCTCCTGAGTAAGAGTTGTTAAAGTGTGATACACAATGAACTGGTGACTGCTTGTAGAGCACAGAATGAACAGTTCCCTTATAAATTTAAATCCTTTGAAATTCAACTGTTAGTGAATGACAGAAAAATTCTTAGATGGCTTTTGCAGCTCTGCACAGTACATGGTTTTATGGAAGTTGAGGATTTTGCTTCCACAACATCTATTCCCCCCAGCCCCCAATCCTTTTTTTTCTATAGTATAAATAAATGAAAGGTATCCTAATCGTATTTTAGACTGTGTGCAGAGTCAGACGCTAAACCATAATGTCTGTGTATTAGAACATGTGGAATGATAAATGGAGATAAATCTAAAATTTATAGAACATGAACATTTGCATAAACTGCAATATCCAAACATATAGGCTGTTAAGTAACAATTGTCACAAAGGGCATAAAAAATTCAACTTTGTTTCATGGAAAGAACTCAAATTCTTAACATGATTAAGATAATACATCATTTGCTCCCATCTTATTAAAGGCGTAATTGTTGTTAGACACAGAAGTGGCATTAACTCTAATCTGGCTTTATATATGTACAAATAAGAGGGGAGGTGAATGTGAAAATTGATGCTTTTGGTGATCCATAGGCATTTTATTAATGTTTGAATAATAACTGCCTGGAGGGCCTGTTATAAATTAAAGGGACGAATTGAGATATAAATTTTTATGAGGACTAGTTATACATTTCCATTATGTGTTTAAAAATGAAGGAATTACTGTGAACACAGCAGAACTCACATTTATTTGAGGTGATTTGGATGGGAGAGAAGGTGCAGTGAAGGAAGCTGCATGCTGGCTGTAAGAAAGATGTATCTGTCCCTTTGAAAAGATATATCATATGTCATGCATGAACTCTCTTCTACAGGAGACTTTTCTCTGCAGCTGATTTCGCATGATTATTTATTTGACAACAGCAAGTGATGATATAGCAGTGAGTTTTAGCCCACTTAGAGAAGAATTCTTATTCTTAAATCATAGAGGATTTCCCAAACCCAACCACTGTCAAACTAGAGTTAATCTAACACAGGAACCCAGTAATCTCTTTGGCATATATTTCTCATTATTCCTCCCGTCTGCTTACACACATCTTCATTTGCAGTGCATCCATGGGACCAGCAGTATTTCAGAGCTTCCTCCTGCCCTTTGCTGAGGCTGCTTGTGGGAGCCCAGCTCTGGTTGCTGAGTGAGCACCAGGTCCCCTTTGTTATCCACCAGTGCTGATGCCCTGTGAGATCCTCAGGCACTGCAATCAATGTCCTTTGGCGTGACATCACGGGGCATGGAGCCCCAGGACCTTCACTCAGGCAAACCCACATCTGTTCATAAGGGAGAGGATGCAGGATCCCAGTACTTACCCAGTCACTTAGTATGTGGGCACCTGTTTTCTACCCCCCTGGTTTTATTGTAACTGACCACTGAGGACAAAGCCTTTTAGATTAAATTCTGCAGTGTTTGACCCCTGTTTAAAGGTTTGATTGCTCTGGATTTCAATAGGTGCCAGCAAAGTGATGGCTTGGAGGTCCTAAGCTGTATTCTCTGTGCCTCAATTCCCTGTCTGTAAAACAGGAAGGCTCACAGGAGCAGTTTGAGGAGGAATGTGTTCATTGTGATGATATCCAGAGAGAAGATGTGCAGACATGCTACACCAGTGTATCAGCTGCGGTAGTGTGCACCAGTGGAGTTTTATTGTAAGACACACAGCACACAGGCCTTCCTTCAATTAATCAATCTAAATTTTATAGGCTTTTTTTGTTTTTGTTTCTCCCAACCCTCCCTTTAATTAGACTCACAAGGTCTGGGCAAGACCTTTCTTTTTCGAGGAGGCCTGATTCATTGGGAAATAAGACTTGAGGATGCTCTTGGCTTGCAGAGAGCTTGAACCATTAATGAAGTTGATAAAACATTGAGACCTAGATGAGCCTCATCTCCCATCTTTGAAGCATTACCCTTGGCTCTACCATTCATGGAGATCACTGTGCATACAGCTGGCAGTGTCTTTTGATGTACAAATAGTATCATTTTTATTTCCCAAGGTGGAAACAAGTTGGTCTACAAGAAATATGACAAAATGTCCTCATGGTTCTCATTAAGGTTCCTACTTTCAGCAGTGTTTTGAATCTGGACCGGGTCTCCAGGCAGGTCACTATGACAGTAAACTTCACCCTGTGGCAGCAAGAGGAATCATCAGCCCTGCTTAGTTCCTACACAGCTGGCTCAGCTTTCTACGACCTCAGTGTTTTGTATCCGATCTTTCAGTTGAGAAACCCAATTTTTGACACTCCCAACCTTGCTCAGATCAACCTCCTACTGCCCATCACCTTCCAGGGCAGTACCGTTGTTTTGTCTCTTTCTTTTTCCTATGAAGTCATACGGACAATGTGATTGTTGTGAAAATATCATCCAACAAGCATTGAAGTAGCAAAAATTATCCTCCCAGTCAATTGGAGCCTTTTCTAAATGCATTACAGTGCTGGACAAGTGACTAATTAGGCAAGACTTGTACTGTCTGTTTTTCAAAACTATGTTTTTTCTGTATGTGTTATTGAAGGGACAGCTTCACAAGAGTTTCTTTAGGGAAGATGCAGGGGAATGTTATAGAGAGTAAGTTCTATGACAGAATTAGCAAATGTATTAAGTACAGTGCCAATCTGGTATAGCAGAAATGACTAAATACCCATCAGGGCCTGTCACTCGTCAAAAAGTGAAATCTTAGACCCATTTAAGTCAATGACAAATGTTCACAGAATCTGGCTGCAAGTTAATAAATGTTTGGAGCCTGTATAACTCAAACTCTGATATTTGTCAGATTAATTATTTGATTGATCTTATTGTCTGTCAAACAATTTCTTTGTGAAGTTAGAATGCTTTGTGTTTTATTATCTATAATTCTGATTAAGAAAACATCATGCAAGTATGGAGATATTTCATTACAAGTTTTATGTTGGATCATACAGAGTTATTATATATAATATGAAATAATATAACTGAATATGGGATTGTAAAATGTTCAAAATGGGCCATAGTTGAGGATGCATTTTCTACTTCAATTTTTGACATTTCCTGATTTAGGAGTTCTTTAATATTCAACCTGAACTTTCTTTTATCATATTCTTCTTCTTAAGCTACATATATGTAAAATGAAAGGAAATAACTCTACATGTACACCAATTCCTTCAGCTTACCCTTGCCTTTAATACAAAACAGTGGATTTCAAGACTATATACATCAGGTGTTTTCAGCAAAGTAGCAGCAGCAAATCATAGACATTTGTCATTCCTTGGAGCTGTCTGACAGTTCTGACAATTCATTAGGCTGGGCTGAAAAGAGGTTTAGAAAGCGAAGGAAGGATCACAGGTAGTGGAGTTGCCTTTGCATGATCCAGTAATAGCTGATTTGTATCATTTTTGGTGATGGATACACTGTTCAGATTAAACTCAGCTGAATTTTTCCCCTTTATTCTTCTTTTTTTTCTTTCTCTTTTTCCTCCAACAGGAGCTTCTGGGCACATTAGTGTAGATTCAGATGTCAATTTATCCCAGGGAGTAGATGCTCAGGAAATTCTTCCTGGTAGCTACTGATATTTGTGGCTTACCAGAGTTAAGGAGAAATGAAGTGAGTTTTGCTATTCAGTTTCTACCCAGTGAGGCTTTTCTTTTTCATCATGTTTGAGTTGCATTCTTTTCTGTGGCTAAACCATGACATGTGCCATTCTTCAAAGTCAGAGTCATTCCTGCCGGGATCTATGCAAATCAAACGTGTGACTTTGTTCAGTGGTAAGTGCCTCCATTATGCTGCTCCTTCCACTTACTGATTTGCCTTTGAGGCTCATAGACAAGCAATTTTTTTACTTGAAGGCAAATCCTTTGCAATAACGCTGAATCCACAGAACAGGCCACCTGGAAAATATTTGATCTTCCATTGGAAAACATTTCCCCTTTTCCGGGTTGGTGGGCTGTTTCAAATCATGCGACAATGTAAAATGCCTGGGTCGGGTTCTGAGAGGATGAGGCAACGCTGTCCAGCCAGAGAGCATTCCTGGGGTCAGACAGATGATGGTCTCCAGGAGCAGCAATATCACGGAGCCTGCTTAGCCCTGCAGAGGATGAATAGCTTTCCATCTTCGTTCTGTCTATTTTATAGCTGCCACAGAAGAAGCAGTCTGAGATTGATCCTGACCCAGTAGTATTATATGTAAGTCTTACAAGAGCAATATTTGCTCTTGGTGACCATTGGAACTTTAAAGAACTCTGAAACAGCCCTAAAAGAAGGGCTTGCACACAAGGGGTTTTGGGCTCTATTTTTTACACATGAAGTTTTTCAGACTCTCAAAACCATCAGTAAATTGTAAGTATTTCCTAATTTGTGCCTTTTTTTTTTGTTCTCTAAGGTTCAAAGTGCTGACAGCATTGCCTCACCATCCACCTTGGACACAACTCCTCCTTCTAGTAAGAGTTTCCTCCCTGTCTCAGCCAAATAGAGAGAGACAAACCAAGTTTTTGGCTTGACAATCCAAGAAGTGCAAATTATGTCAGCCCTCTGCTTCTTCCACCATGCCTTTTTGGGCCTGAAGTCAGTTGCTTTCCTCTGGAAATAAAGGTATGTCTGTCCATGTGATCCCATGTGCAGGACTGGATGGTGTAAAGCGAATGAATGACACTCGTGGATGCTGGATCACGCATCACCTTGTCTGATGTGCCTCCGGATTTGCTTGTAGGTTGTGTGATTTTTGCAGTCATCTTTGAGCAGCAGGCTGTACTTGTTGGTTTATTATTCTGGAGTTGTGTGTGTGGGTTGAACTGTTGGCATTAATTGCTTTTAATAGTGAGTCAGATGCTGAATTACAGGATCCTACCCATGGATATAAGAGCAAACAAAGAAACAAGCGGCCTTCCTCTCCCTCCCCTGACATAAGTCATATTTTGTCTCCTACAACCTCAGCCAGCCCTTTAAATTTCATATCAAACATTAGAAAGAAAGAGGTCAAAGTAAGAGCCCCTTTGAAAAAAAAAAAAACCCACAGCCAACCCAGATATGAACTATGGGAACTTGTCATCTTATCATCCTAATTGAAGTCATTCTGCAGTGTATGACAGTCCATCATATATTCTGCCAGTCAGTGTGTCATACATGATGTGTAACAAGAGAGCTCATAAACCCAGAGGGGAAGCCCCTTCTTTTTTATTACTTTATTTGATCATTTTCATAAAAAGTCCCCTTGCTCAATACAGAGGGACGTGTTTATTAGCCCCATTAAAGCTTTGTCCATTCATTTGACACTGTGATTTACACAGCTTTACCACAAAAGAATCCCATTATTTCCAGTCTGGAGAGGTGTCTTTTTTACTGTGTGATGAAAAATAAGTATTTAATTCCACAGGTGAAGGCAAAGAAAGGGGAGGTTGTTGTCAGAAGCTCAGAAGTAAACAAAAGGATGCTTTAGGTATAATTGACTCAGAGAAAAAAAAACATTCCCAGTAAATATAGAAAAATAAATAAATAAAGATGCTCTTCCCATGGAGTGGGATTTAACTGGGCTCAGCTGAACTTTTTTTTTCGCTGTGTGCCTTCATTAAAAACAGCAGAATTTGGCAAAATTTCCCTCTGTGTTCTACTCATGAATGTTTCTAGAAAATATCAGCTTTCATACGCAAATATTCTTGAAGTGAAATTGGTGGCTTCCTTTGAACACAGCTAGTGCCTCAAATCCCATCTGCTTTTCCTACAACACGCCCACTCATTATCTAGCTTATTTGGCTTTATTTTATTTTTTTTAAATGAACACAAATTAAGCTATTTAATCAAATATGTACATGATTACATGGCATTTTTGCATAAGAGTTATACACCCACGGAAATCATTAATCACAGATAACAACACTATGTTAAAATTAGACATTTTGCTTTCTTTTTTTGTGTGTGTGTGTGCTTTTTAACATAATATCCTGTGTAGCTCTAATTTCACCTCTACTCTCATTTGAATAAAGCAGGATTGTTTTACATCAAATTATTCATTTGTCTGTAGCTCTGATAATTGGTATTTATGTTTAGACTTGATCTCAGAGGAATAAAAATACAGGACTTGAAAATAAAATGGGAACGGTTCATATCCCTCCTTTTCTTTTTTTATTTTTCCCCTTTTTTGCTTGCACAGAATGTCACCATGAATGTCCATTGGCAAACTGGATAAGAAAGAGTGTCACAGTGCAGGACAACCTAGAAGATGACAGGTATTTCCAGGCATAGCAATGATGAGATCAAATTCCCCTCAACCTGCCTTGTTTGCTGATCTTTTAATCAGATTCAACTTCACTGCAGCTACAGCACAAGGTTCCCTGACAATGTATGACAGCATGTGACAGAAAAAATATATTTTTTTTTTTTTTGGCCATTTGATGCTATTTCAGATAAATCTGAAGCCCCAGCAGCAGCTTATAAATCTACCAAACTCTTTTAGTGGAGGTTTTTAACCATGCATAATTGAACTGGAGGGTTTGGGGTTTGTGCTCATGTGTTTGTAGTGGAATCCAAACAGGAAAGCTGGGAAATGATCTAAACCCTTTGAGGTTAACATGCCATGAAAGAGCATCAACGACGGAAGAGGACATTATTAAAAAGCAGCCAACCTCACTCAAAAAGAGCCACTGTGTGAAGCAAGAGCCCAAAGAACAACACCCAGGGCTGTTTTTGGTCCTGCAGGGATATGTATTTCATCCCTTGTCTTCATCTCTCCAAATTTCCTCTGAACTGCTTCTGAGCTGCATTCTTGAGAAAGAAAAACACCAGCAACTATTGAATGGGTCTTATCAACCTTTTCCCTGCAATCTGCTTTGTATTCCTCTCACAGCCGTGCTCTTGCAGTGTCTTGGGGAAATACTTGGATCAAAGATAAGAGAGAACAAGGAAAGGAATGAAGCAAGAAATAAACAACAAAACAAAACCACCACCCCCCCAACTTTTTGATGCAACTCCTCTGTGAATCCTGTGCATGATTACTGCAAAGTTTAAACTGCCTTCTTCTTCACCAGTACTTAATTCCTACTTTTAAAATCAGGCTCCCTTTGATCTTGAGAATTGAAATGATCTGGAAATGAAACAGCCATTGCTTTGCAGAAAATCTGGAGAGGGTCCCAGGCATGGCTTTTACCTGGAAGACTTCCAAAACAGGATGAAATCTCTCTAGTTTCAGAACAAATTGCAAGATTTTTTCTCTATGTCTAGTCCAACTGTGGAACTCTAGCCTTGATGTCTGCTGGTTCCCAAAGCGCAGATGTAATAACCTCTGAGGTGAAATGAGAGCGTTATTCCCCCGTCTTCTCCCCTGTGCCTCTCCTCTGAGGGCTGAGGGCTGGGGGAATGTTATTAAAGTGAAGGCTTAAAGTTTTGGGCGAACTTAATTTGAGGAGACAGTAGGTTATAACCTGGGCTAGATCCAGCTGAGGGAAGGTTGGAGAGGACAGAGGACCAGGAGCATCTGTGACATCTGGATCCTGTTGAAGTCTCAGAAATATCTGCCTGGCTTTACATGACCTGGTCCCTGAGCCAAAAGGGCTGAGAAATGTGGTTAAGAGACTGAAGGATGGCTTTGCCCTAGCAAATGAGTCCCACTGAGAAAGCAAGACATCAATATTTCTTCGAGTCTGTTTTTTTTAGTGAATATATTTCCATATGCTGCATTAATATTTCTTTTATTGGGACTTGTAAGTCCATCTGGTACTTGGATTGAGAGGGCTTGAGCTGGCAGATCCCTACACTGTGCTGCTGCACAGAGATCTGGACAGCCCTTATGAGGACAGGTAGGTGGCTGGATAGAAACAACATCTCCTCAGCTGTCCTTTTAATTGAATGAACTTCTCAAATCAATCAAGATAACCAGGTTATTTATTATCAATTAGCTCTGACAGTGCCATTTTTTAATATTACAAAATGAGTATGGGCTGAGTATGAAGTATAGCAGCCCACAGTAAAGAAACCTCTCTTGGACACTGCACGTGGCAACAACCGTGATCTAGGAAGTGTAAAGGATGCCTGAGCATCAATATTAAGCAGCAAATGTGCTGAAATATCATAGTTTTCCAAGACAATAAGAATCACTTTCCTTTGCATGTGTTATTAAGGAACTGGGGAATAATTATCTGCTTTAATACAAGCTTTTCCTTCTGCATGATTAACTTCACTGATATCAACAGAGAGTGTGATGACTCTGAAATGACAGCTCCTGGTAGCACGTTCTGGGATTAGCAAAAACAGGTTGTCACTTTACCCCAGTCAGGAACAGTCAGTCGCTCTGTGCTGAGTGCTGGACAGAAGAGCCGGGTTCTGCACCAGACATCTGACAGCCCAAGTGGGCAGCAGGTCCAGCCTCCTGCCAGGTGGCTCTCAGGTCGGGCGTGCAGGGCTCGCTGCTTCAACAGGAGACTCGATTTTCTGAGGCAGCACCGTGTGATTCTGGCTGTGCAGCCTCCAGACTGAAAGCACTCCGTCCTCCTCGTGCCTAAACCATGACCTGCTTTAGCCTGGAGATCTCTGAGCAGCCCTGCTGCAAGGCACAGGGCTCTGTCTCTCCTGCTTTCACTGTTTTTTACAGCAGTGCACAATGCACTGAGCTGATTCTAAAATATTCTGTACTTTTAAAATGCCCTGTCTCTGGCTGCTCAGCGTGCAAAGTGACAGCGCACACACCGTGGAGGGGATGGAGAGAGAGGTAGGACAAACACGCCAGAGACAACTCTGAGCGATGGCATGAAACAACAAAAAAACCCTTTCTTTCTCACTAGAGCTGTAAAAAGTCTGTCATGGCTTCCGTAAAAATTAAGCAATAGATGGAAAACTGCATAACAACTGTGGGGGCAACAGGAATCTGTCTATAAATTAAAGAAAACTACTCTGAGTTTCTAGAGCTATCCGGGGAAAGCACTGGGGGGACTAGCAGGGCTCTGCAGAGCCAAGATAGAGTGCATGGAATGGGATCCTTCAGTAAAGTCCATATTTTGTCCATGTCAGGATACATAGGAACTGTAAAACAAAGCACATTGTATGCATGGAAGCAAACTAAAAATTTAGCCCTGCATCACATTCCTTTGAAAATTTCTTAATATTTTTTTTAAAAAAATGATGAAATGTCTGCATAGTTTTAAAGAAAAATAGGAGGTAAAAAGATTAATTCTCAAAATCTGTGAAATATACAGTGATGAGTTACCGAGGATTGCAGTGTGGGGGGGTGTTTTTGTAATTCTGTAGGCATCTCAGTCCTCTGGTGAAATGATGTATGGGGCAATCGTCTGGTAGGGGCTGATGGGATGTAAATGAAACTAATTAAGGAAATGTCAAACATAATTAATAAAACAGGTTTAAGTTGCAAAAGCACTGTCAGCTGAATGAATGGGGAAGAATGCTGCATTCCCATTGTTTTGGGGCTTGCTTGCTTATTTATATATTTATTTATTTATTCCTTGCTCACCCCCTTGCCCTCCAACCGGCTTTTTCAGTTGCAATGTTCAATTAGATCTCAGAAAGCTCTTGGTAGCCTCTTGCATTTTCACCTTGCCCCCCTTCTGAGCTGGGGTCCCACAGAATAGAAGGAATA
This sequence comes from Oxyruncus cristatus, assembly GCA_013399855.1. Lineage (NCBI taxonomy): Eukaryota > Metazoa > Chordata > Aves > Passeriformes > Cotingidae > Oxyruncus > Oxyruncus cristatus. Next base: position 938,604 of record VXAY01004120.1, read on the forward strand.
TAAATCTGCCTTGTCGGCTTGCAGCCTGGGAAGAAGAAGGAAAAAAAATTAATTGCTAAGTCCTCGTCTTCCCCAAGTACTACAGGACATTAACATAACCAATTTGCTTGAACTCCTCACTGGCTGCTTAATAGAGCATCTGACCAGCTGATAAGACCTGGGTGCTGCTGCCTATGATACCTTGTTATTAGCATTTTCATAATATTCAAATATTACAGCCTCATGATTCACTAGCGTCCATTCATTATTGATAAGTACAAAAAAATAAATAAAAAGGGTTTATAAATAGCAAAGGGGGGTGAGCGACCTATAATTATGGCAAGCAAATTAGGGTGCATGGTAGAGTCAGTTACATTTGCCTAGGAGTAATGATGCTCAAGAACTTTTTCTCCCCAGGGACCAGAAAAATAATGGATTCCCTGGCAGCTGCAGATGGGCTACGAAAGGCTGTCACCCAGGACACTGTTTATATAAGTTAGGCCGAGCATATGGCTCTGCGTCCTGCCTGTAGACACCTCCAGATATTTCAGGTTCAATGAAAAGTAATAAATACATAAATAAAAATAGCCCCTCCGTGGAAGGTGGTGGTGCAGGGATATGAGGAGGAGAAATGTGTGGAGGAGAAAAAAAAGCGAAAAACCAAAGGGAGTCTGCTCAGAAGTTTCTGCTGAGAGAAACCCCAGCAGCTCAGGGATCAAGTAGGGGTGATATCCTTAAAACTAGAGGCTGTTTAGCTGCATCACTGAAGAGAGAAAGATGAAATGTGATTTCTGCTAAAGCAAAACCTTTCCATGTTGCAGTCCAAGACAGTCATACTTAAACACCAAAGCTTTAAGCCTGAGATGAGAAAAATCATGGTCCTCGTTGAAAGTGGGAGCTACTAGAAATAACCACTGGATACTTTATAATTTAGTCCCTGTGGTTCTATTTCCATTAATCCAACCAAAGGCCTTTTTTTTCTTTACTAATGAAACTCGAATGAAACACAAAAGGGAGGCTGACCTGTTAGCAGGTGACTGTTTCTTGTAAGTTATTCATTAAAAACACCCTAATGCTCTGGTGCTGAAGGAGGCTGTACCTACTTCTGTATAAATTAAGCATAAGAGAGTTGGTTGAAAGATAAAAAATGGAAGCTATTTCTCGTGACTCCAAATCCTTGAACAGGATGGATGTAGAGGGAACTGAGCCCTTGCAGACATTTTCAGAGGGTTGGGGACTAACCTTTACATACCAGCTGCCCCCAGATTTTCAATTCTAAGTAGTTCTGAATGTCCAGTTCTACTGTGGGCATGAATATTACCAATACTTTGCAGCCAATGTACTTAAGATAGGAATGAGTCTTGATTTGGCTCTTCTTGAGAAAAGTCAGAGTAGGCTCAGAAATAGAAGGGAAGGACTTTGGCAGAAAAACTGCAGTTTGGTTATTCTCATCCTTTGATTTTTTTCTACATGAAATTTAATTGAATTATTAGTAAAACTGTGTTAGGCATTATATTGCTGATCTGCATAATTCAATCTTTCTATTGGGAAGTTTGGAAAATGTGCCACTGGCATTTCTTATAAAGACGCTATCTGAAAACACCAATTTTTCTGCAAAGTTTCCAGCTAGTTTTTAATTTTTTTCCTGTCTTATTTTCAGAATCTCTCAGCATCTCTCTTATCCAGCATTATTAGCAAATATCCACTCACCCTGATCTGAATTTACAATTCCTAAGAACTTTCCTGCATCTTAACAAAAAATGAAGTGAGGATATTTATTAGATAAATCTTCCAATTAGCCACCCTCAACAGCCTGTGCCTGGAGCCTTGTCCATTTTGATATATGTAACAAAAAGTCCAAACTGAAACTTATTCATCTTTATGCTCTGAATGCTGGCAAAGTTTACAGAGTAGACACAAGCTCAGCAATGAATCCTACTCCTGCAGGAAGCTTTCTCCCCACAACATCCCCAGTCCTGCAGAAGCTCACACCTGGGCCTGAGCTGTCCATCTTCAACACATGCATCCATCTTCCAGAAGCATCCTCAGGCATCCTGAAGGCTCTGCTTTGCCTTAAACCTCACGTTAACATCATCGAGGGAAAATATAAATTTAAACTGACACAGACTTGCTTGTCTCTTCCTTTGTGTTTAAACACAGATGGTTGCTTTTGTTGTGCCGCCGCGTTTCAGCCAATGAAAGCAGCAAAGTACTTAATTGGAATATATATCTCTTCTCTTTTCCAAACATTCACAGGTTTTTGTTTTTTTGTTTTTTTTTTTTGTAGGCGAAGTATCATTCTTCAGAATATATACAATGTTTTCATGCATCTTGATCCAATCCATTAGTCCTTATAATTTATTGTTAACTGCTTGGCTGTAGGAGCCATGACAGCTTTGAGTAAAGCATTTAAGCAGGCATCTGCTTTGTATAAGTTATAGGAACCTTGGTCACACAAGTTTTCAGAGAGAGACAAAGGTCTCTTACCAGCATCTGTAGCTTTGGGGATAGTGATTTTTTATATTTTTTTTTTACTGTAAAAAGCTTTGGATCTCAGAAGCAGGAAAACTATCTGCAGGCTTTTATTTACATTTGTGCTTGGTATTGTGCTAATAGCTCCAAGGCAGGAGGAATGTGATTGACATGGGGTTTGCAAGCTGGAAAACACTTTTTTAGTCTCAAATCAGCTCCTTGGAGGCTAAAGCCCTGATTAACTATAACTGAAGTGGAGGAACAAGGAACATTTGTGTTAACAGGAGAGACAGACTTCACCTTGGAAGATGGCTCCTCATACACAAAGAGGGATGTTTCACATGCTTGCTCAGTGCCTCTCAGTAAAGATGAGTTGCTAAAACCGTGTTATCCTGAATATTAGAGTGTACCAAAGCCCTTTCTCTCCTCTTTTGATCACCCCTCCTTGTTTTTGTCTGGCTATGAGACATCTGAAATGACAGCAACACTTTTGCTGGTGATACGCAGTTGACCAAAGGTCTGATGTGAATATGCTCTTGTTGCCTTCTCACTTGTGCATTTTAGATTAGCTTGGCTCACTCATGAAGCTTTCTGCATTGCACATTTCCTAACTAAACCAGAAGTGTCTGACAGAGCAAACTAATTGAAGCACTGTATCTCACTTTGGCACCATCATTCCATGCTGGAGATGCACGGTTCAGAGTTAGTAAGAATGCCGTGTCAGGGATGCCACTCACCAAGGTGAAATGCAATGCAACGGTGGACAAGCCTGGTGAGTGGTTTTCCTCTTCAAAAGTAGCTTGGAGACATGGCTTCCCTCTCCTTAGTACCTCTGGCTGCACAAAGGCATAGCTGTGAAGGTGATGGGATCACAGCAAATCTACCCTTGTGCAGAGATTTGGTTTAATTTTTTTTTTTATATCAATGGCTGGTCTCAGCTCTAATTAACCTACTCCCCTATCAGTCCATTCCCTCCCCACATGCCGTCTTTTCCCCTTCCTCCCTGTGATCTCCATTTCACTGCAGAGATGGCCTGGCAAAGAGACATTATTCTATTTAGAAGCCGAGCACCTCACTAGGGGTGACAGGCCTGTTTTTAGGTCATTTATCTAATTGCTCTTTGCAGATAAGAATTAATTAGCCTGATTATTTTTTCTTAGTTTTTGGATGGGTTCCCCACCTGGAGAGAAGAAATTCCTCTATGTCAGTGATTAATTGCTGAGCCAGAAGCTTTCTGCCTTGCATTTGTAATATATGCCGACTAGTTCTTTAGGTCGCATTAGGAACCAGGCAGACTGTGGTTAAAATGCACAGGATAATAAAGCATTTCTACAAACAAGATCACTGCCATTAGATTTTGATTAAATATTTTAATTTATCTGGAGGTTGAGGGACTTCAGGAATCAAAAGGTTTAAGGTCTCCTATTCCCAGCACTTTCTGATCAGAGTCGCCCTATAGCCCCTTGATCTAAACCAGATGAACCTTGTGGCAATGCTTCAGCTCAGGATTTGGCACAGCTGGTTCATCTCACACTGGTCTGAGCGCTCGGAGGGTCGTGAGTGTGCAGCCAGCTCAACTTGGTTGTGATAACGTTTTGTGAACTACAGGAGTTTGGTCAAGCTGAGGACGGAAAGGTTAAGATTTGTGTGTGAGATTGTGGCAGGTTATATCCAGCTGGGTTTAACACAGTAGAAGTTCTTTCCTTTTCCTCTTTCTCTTACCCTTTCTCCTTTCCCTTTTTCTCTCCATTCCCCTTTTCTTTTAGCTTCCATTTCCTTTCTTCCCCCCTTATTTTCATAAGAATTCTGAGCATTCAACCCAAAGAAAAATCTATTTTTCTGCAGGACCTACTAAAGAAACACAGTGGCCTCGATTCACAAGCTGGTCAGCCTAGGACAGGTCTCTTTTCCAGGATTATAGAGCAAGCCAGACAGTATGATCTCCTGTGCCCTTAAAACCTGATTTCTGACCTAGAAAGTTCATGGAAGAAAATTGGAGTCTTGCCATCCATTTTGCTGCGCTTGTGAACTGTTTGAAGCCCCTGATGTCCCAATAGGAGAAATTAATTGCTGGAGTTAGAGCAGCTTCTTTGATCACAAAAGACATGGAGCTGCCAGTGATCGTTACTGCCTCGGAGAGACAAGGGCTGAAAAGGCAGAGGGACGAGATCCAGTGTCATCCCTTGGTCTGACTCCCTCTGTCTCACAGCTGAGAGGTGTTAGGAGGGCAGTATCAGGGCATCTGGCACCAAATGTCTGTGCCGTGCCTGTTCTCTCGGAAAAAAAAAAAATAAATCTTCCTCACACTGAAACACTTCAAATTGGAGAGAAGTAAATTAGGGACCCTCTGTGCACTTTGTTAGTGGGCAGTTATTTTACTGGGGATTTTGTTTGTTTGCTTTTTAATGGAAAGGGGGAAAAAATGAGAAAAACTGAAAGCACGACAATTTTTCTCCTGACAAGTGGGCTGAAGACAGACAAGGAGAACTGATATTTCTCTAATGTATAGGAACAATATTACATTGTGAAAAGTAACTTTCCATGGAACTTCGATTCTTACTCAACCACAGTATTTTGAGAATACCATTCCCAGCTGTGATTTAAAGACAGAAAAATCTAGTGCTACACTGATGGTTAGTCAAAAATCAATGCTTAAAAATTGCTCCTACCTTCAACTTTGAGCTGTGGGACTATGGGAGCTATTTTGGCTTTGAGTATTGAGTAAAACTCATGTGTATTAGATATAGCTGATATTTCTCACTACCTACAATAGGATCAAAATTATTTTACCTTTTCTTTTGGTAAATTGAGATATTATTCTGGTCCCCATTTCTGCCTGTATTTCATAACTAGACCAGAATAGACACCCAAGACAGAGCACCTATTTTTTTACTTAACAGGTAGCCAAGCAGAAACAGATACTTGAATTCAGTGGGAGTAGAGCTGCTAAACACTATTTTTTATCTTATCAATTGGACCTTATTTTAACTAATATATTGCATAATAATTTGGGAGTGAAGACAACATCTCCTCATCTCACTGGGATGTTTCATTACAACCCATTTTTCGGATGTAGAAATTGTGTCCCTGTGAGTCTGAGCCTTTTCCTTAATGCCACAAAATGTGTCACTGGAAAAACTTCACACAAAACCTTAGCAATGTCTGCTCTTGTTTTAAGCCCACACCAAACCATTTAATTTAAGTAAGATTTACCTCCCCCACCTGCAATGTCATTTCTGGCACTGTACATGAGGAAATTTAACAATATCGAGTGGCCTGAGTTATGATAATGAAAGATGGTTGCTAAGAAAGAGCATGATGATAGCCAAGAAATTAATATTACAGGGATGAAAATCTTCTTATAGACCCAAAATAATAGATGTTCTGTATCAATATATGACTAATCAGCACTGAAGGATTTATCTTTCAAATTACAGAACATGGTGGAGACATTTAATGCAATATGGTCTCCCTTCAGAGAGATACAGTATGTGACTAAATATCTCCAGTGAGTAATATTCACACTTACTCAAGTACTGTAAATATATCCCTGATAAATCTGGAGAGCGAATTCTTGTAAATTCTTGTTGAACACTGCAAGGAAGCTTAATAACTTTCCAATCTATCAACATGTTTTAATTTCCTACTGTGCAGTTTCTAACTGAAACAAGGCATTTAACAGAAGAGATTCAAAACTAATGGATAATGGACTGTCACGTTCTAGAAAACCTTGGTACCAAACGTGACACTAGGTTTGGGCAAGCCATTTCCAAATGGGAATGTTTCATTGTGCCTACTTGTGCATACATTTTTTCATGTAAAATTAAGTGCACGTGCAATGTGCAGATTAAAATAAGAAAAAAAATCCTTTCTACTAGTAAGTGGAAACGGCTAAAACCTGATAGATGTTTGCAGCCAGGTAGTTACATCAACAAGTGACATGAGTGACATCAGCTTTCTACGGTCCAGAGTGCAGGCTGAGTAGAACACTCGGTAAAAACCATGCCACGCTTAACAAAACCAACTTATTTGTAAGTGGGATTTAATAATGTCAACCTACATGTATTTTACAGGGCTTGGAAGGGTGCAGATTGGCTGATTAGTAAAGCAGATTTATGTGATGTTCCAAGCCCCTCGTTTTGTCTTTTTTTCCCCCTGCATTTTAAGCACGTACCAGGGGAGCCTGACAAGGGTACATTTCCTCAACAAATTAAATCCAACAAACTCACCAACATATAACATTATATATAGTATCAGGTTGGTTTTTTGTTTGTTTGGTTGGTTGGTTGGTTTGGTTTTTTTGTTTTGGTTTGGGTTTTTTTGTTCTGTTTTGGGTTTTTTTGGTGTTTTTTGTTTGTTTTGGTTTGGTTTGGGTTTTGTTTTTGGTGGTTTTTTTGTTTTGTTTTGGTTTGTTTTTGTGGGTTTTTTTCTTTTTTTGGCTTTTTTTTTTTTTCTTTTTTTTTTGGTTTGGTTTGGTTTGGTTTTTTTTTTTCTAGAGAGGAACCAGGGAATTTGGTCCTGTTGGGATTGAAGGGAAGCAAGTTTCAGAGCGAAGATACCATCACTGGGACATCCTCAGGAGAGGCTTCATCTCCCTTGAAGAGTATTCCTACATCACTGCCATGAGAGCAGATGAATTTGTAGTCAGACCTTTAAAATAACTGGGACATAGTCCATGAGAGGCTGTGAGTGGCACTAAGAGGAAATCAGTGCTGCTCCTTAAAATCTAGTTTCAGCAGCCACACCACCCAAAACTTGAGCTGTCTGGTAGTCTTCAGGTACTGCCCCAAGAAGAAAATACAGAATTAACCACAGCTGTGATGGAGACATGCCTGAATCATAGCTTCTATTTTTGTGTGTTATATGTAACAATCTTTACCAATAAACTAAAAATACCTCAAACATTTTATTCATAGTTTTCTTTAGATACCTACAAATTTTTTTCCCCTAAATATTTGACATTTTTTAGGCAATCAAGGCAGAGAGTTGGTGTGGCCCTTCACATGGGCAAACACAGCAATACCTGTACACTATTTTATAAAATGTGCGGGGTTTTTTTTAATATAAATTATTCAGCTAATATTATGCTGCTGCTGCTGCTACTGTGTATATAAACGTTTCCAGTCCCAGAATGGGCATAAACTACTTACTCTGAATAGCAAACATGAAAGAAAACAACTGAGCTGAGAATTAATGACTCACTATTTCTTTTTTTTTTTTTCAGCTCTGGGGTCTCTGCAAAAGAAACATCTTCCTACAAGTGATAGTATGAAATCTTCCTGTTCTTCCTACTTGCCTTTTTCCTCCCTGGGGTCTTTAAACTTACTTCAAGCATTTGAAAAACTTCCTTAATTTTTCCTATAGTCTTCCAAACCAAGCTTCCACAGTTTGTGGAAGACATTTTAATCTCCTGCTACCTGACAGGACTTTCCAGTGTTCTCTGTAATACTGATAATATCTGATTTTTCTTCTGTCTTCTTTTTTCTTTTTTTTTTTTCTTTTCTGCACAAAAATATTAGATGAGGAAATAAACACAGAAAACCAAGTGCTCAAAACACTGCCAGACACCTGCAATAGGCCAAGGAATGAAATCATTATTTCCTGACCTAAGTCACCTTTTGCCTACCACAGTGCAAAGAAATTAGGAGTACAGAGATATACCTCATTTTTTGCCTGTTATTCATGCAATGGTCAACATTAAAACAACTCACAATAGCATTTTAAATGTGAATATTATCAGTATCTGTGCTTCCATTTGAATAATACATTCCTAGACATCTCTTGTTATGATTCACAACTGCCTGGTGTGATCAAGCCCCTGGTAACTCTCTCAAAAGTTCTCAAAACTTGTATTTATTTCCATCATTTCAGGACACTCTTTGTAAAGATGAATATCTTTTAATACCTCTTGCCTGGGTGCAAGGGGTGACCCTGATTTTTGCAAAATCCCATTTTGCAAAACACATGCTGAGTATATTGAGGCCCTGATGAGATAGAGCGCTGGCAAGAGAAACCTTCAAACATTACTTTTCTTCCCCCCATAAAGTGGGAAACTCTAAATGATATTGTTGATTAGATACAGCATATTGGTAAAGGTCTTGCTAGCTCTCCTGAGCGTGTCTGCTTGACTTCTAAATTCACAGCACTAAAATGTTTTCATTCCCTTTCCCTTCACTCCCCACTTAATCCTTAAGCATTTTCACCTTAATCCAGAAGTTTTCAAATGCCCTGACAAACCAGCTAAATGTAAAGAAATAGCTGCTTCTCTTAGCTTTTTTTCCTGTCAATCATTTAAAACCCAGCGGAATGTGTGATGAGGATGACTCAGTTTGTAGAAAAGCAGCAACTTAGCAGTTGGCTAATGTTTTGTGAGCTGCTCAGCTTAAACAGATGGAATACTTGTATTTCAAATCTCAGCACCATCCCTGATTATGGTTTTTTAGTAGTCCCAGGTACTAAATACCTCGGCTTCAGAAGAGATTGGTGGCAGTCTGGTGTTCACAGCTCACTTGTGATTCTGGAAGGTTTTCTTATTATATTCAATAGTTCTGTCAGACAGGTGTTGGAGGGGATGCAGTTGTGCTTTGGGGAATAGCAGGTAAATTTATGCATCTTTAAAGGACTGGCAGATTTAGCTGCCTACATATGATTTAAGGGCCTGATCCCAAACCCATTAAACTTAATGGGAGTTTTTCATTGACTTAGTTGGCTTTGGATTAGCTCCTAAGTGAATTTCCAGTAGAAGGCAAAATCCCAGCCAACAAAGCTGTCGATTTCTTGGCACCCTCATCTCCTTTTAGTGAGCAATGGCATAGCTAAACCTTGCAGAGCTGCCCAGTGGAGTTATTCTGACAAACACGATCTTCACCTGCAGACACTTTTATCCCTTACCTGGAACACCCAAAATATTTGATAAAAAAAATTAAAAAAAAAAAAAAGAAGTGTGGACTTTAAATAAACTTGCCTCTGTTGCCTTAGAATAGAGGATTGCTGCATCCTGTTGGACCTAAGAGCCATATAACCCCATGTGCTCTGTGGATTTGGATATAAGCAGATGTCTGGGGAACAATGCAAACATATTTTTCTAAACTACTGGGCTGTTTTTCAGTGACCTGTGGCTCAGAAACTCCCCGAACAAAAGCTTCCTATGCATCGAATATCTCTCAATGTGTTTTTCTGCCATGAATTTCTCCATAGATCATTTTTGAAACCCTACAACCAGCCCTAAATCTTTTTGCAAGAAATTTTACAAGTTGACTTTGTGCTACAAAGCGAGAAGTCTTGTTCTTTTTGAGTATACCCTGTGCTAATTTCATTTGATGACTTTTAAATCTTACATTACTAGAGACAGTGAACACTCATTATCTATTTGCCATTTCCAGGCCAGCCAGGATGCCTAAGACCTATAGCTGACCTCCTTATCCCCCTTCTAGGTTGTTCTTTTACAAGATAAAAAGTCTTGATCTATTTAGCTTAACTCAGGAACTATAATGTAACTTTTCCTAACCTCAAATAATTAAGGACCTGCAATTAAATTCTGTGGTCAGCTTGGATTCAATCAATACATTAGGTTTACTGGACATGATGATACTTGTTCTGACTTTTTTTTTTTTAATACTCAAGCTCCCTCATGAGATATTGCAAGGGGAAATAGTAGTGGGGGAGGGTGGGGGATCTCCATTTTGAGTATTCCTGACATTGCATTAGTTAATAATGAGGGACATATTAGTATTCTTGAAGTTCCTATATTCTCTATGCTTCATACAGAGCTGTAAAGTAAAACAGCCATAGCCATTAATATGCTAATGTTATATGCTATGACCATGTTGCTCTCCCTCTTGAGTATCTCCCCTGCCTTCCTATCTCTTTCCACATCATATTAACACTCCCTGGGTGAAATCCTGACCCTGTTGAAGTCAATGGCAAAACTCCCATTGACTTCACTAGAGGCTGGATTATCTCCTCCGAGGAGCTTTATGGCTTCTCTCCCGACTGCTTTGCTGTTTTCACATCCTGCTGCATCCCTGACTTGTTCTCCCTCTTTTCTGATAAATGCTCACCCTCTTGCTATCATGTATTTAGGTCTTACACTCCTAGTTATGCCACTTTTTGAAATGAGTTTGCCAGCATGGAAAAGTCTTCCCCTGCTCTGCCTTCACATTGACTCCCTGCTCCTGCTATCAGATCCTGCTTAAATTTTGTATGCTAATCTTTCCCTGCTCGACACTGCATTCTCCTCTCCTTTCACTGCATCCCATCATGATATAGTATAAACTAACACTAAGAATAGGTGAAAATTGCCTGTCTGCCTCCTCAGATGACTTCAGACAAGGTTCTCATATTCAAGACATCTCTAGTAAGGGAAATGCTTCCCAGGCATTTTATTCCTCTCATTTTTCCACCTTGTATTCAGTCCTCGCATTAGATAGACCTGTAATATTAATTCCTTGCTGTCCAGCCTTATATTTTTAATTTAATTTTATTAGAGTTATACACAGTTATAGAAAAAATAAATTACCCTAAAATTAGCATGTTGAATAGGCTAAGGAGTATTTAGAAATGAGCAGAGAAAAATGCTCTCTAGATAATTCATCATGCAGGCAAGAAGAAAGAGTTTGCCTGACTAAGGACTTCAGACTCTCCATAAATATACAGTGTAATCAGTAAAGGGTTTTCACGATCAAGTACTAACCAGAAAAATTTCGAAATACAAAGTTCACTTAAATCAACAGAAAGTCTCCTATTGTCTTGGACAAAGGCCTAAGGAAGGATTTCAGGATTTGACCCATTGCATCAGATTGCACAGAAACCTTGTAATGCATTGTGGTTTTTTTAAATTTATTTTTGATTAATTTAAATACATAGGCTGAGCAGCTTTATACTGTTGACTTTGTATGGTTTTGAACCTAAGCTGAAAGATCCGAGAAACTATTAATACCCTCCAGAGAAATATCAGCTTGCAATAGTGAGTATGGATCCCTCTTGTTGACCTAGTTTATATCTACAGAATCAACCTACACAATTCCTTTCACCAGCTGCTCTGTGGCTTAGGGAGATGGGGTGTTAATTAATGAGACATTTGTTGAAATTTATAAGGGCTTTTCCTATCCAGGTTAGACATAAATTATGAAGGCTCTGGCAAAGTGGGCAGAATATTGTTGACTGTAACTGTTCTGCTTATTTTAGCCAGCACTAGAGAAAATAGGTCTTCAAAGAACAATTTATGTGCAGGAGCAAGCTTGGTGAGAAAAAGAGAAGAACATTAAAAGAAAAAAAAAAAAAAAAAGAAGTCACAATATGAAGTAACTTGTTTTTCTTTTTCACTGTACTATCACTTTTTGCAATTTCTTTTTCAGTAGGCCTTTTAGTCCCTGATTTGTTAGGTGAAGTATGGTGATGCGACTGTGATCTGTCTGAAATGTGTATGATGTCACACAAAATTCAGTATTATCTGCTCCTTGGGTTTTACAGGGATAGCTATATTGGAAATGCACACACAGAGAGAAAAAATTTGATAGATTTGCTTTGATTATGTGTAGTCTCCATTTTAATGTTAATTTCTAACAAATATTCTAGCATGGGAATTTAGCAGCAGACGTGTTGGTAGAAATAGATTCTTTTAAGTGAGTGTTGGAGAACAGTGGTTTTCTTAATAATGAAAAGCAAATTTCCATCTCTGAATCATGAGCATTGTCATCGTCAAGCTAATTCAAGGCCTGACATTTTATCAGCCAGGAAAAGAAACATGTTACATGCATTTAATTAATATCTCCCTCTGAGGGTTCGAACACGCACAGGAGTCTGTGATAGTCAGTCATTTAGGAGCCTTTCAGTTCAAGCAGTAGATCCAGATTTGGAGGCCCCTGTTCCCATTCACCCTCAACCCTTTTCATTTCTTATGGCATGTGCAGGATTATATGCCAATGGGGCAGACATTTTGCAATGAAATGTATTTTCATCAGAAAATGCTGATTCGCCAAAAGCAAAATGCTACCTGGAAACATATTGATTCTGATGAGCATCTAAGAAAATACAGGTGGGGTCTGCTGCATGTTTGTGTTTTTTCCATTCAGCTTGCTTACTTTCCTAGCTTTCAAAGAAAATTTTGTTTCATTCTGAAACTAACTTAAAAAAAAAAAAATCCTTCCACGATTACTTTCTTCTTGCTTTTTCTTCAGAATTTCTTGCAAAATCACATCTGCTTGGTTCATAACAATTTTGTTAATGAGCACTAAGCATAGTCACCTCAGAAACCATTCTCAATATGAGAATCCAAATTGAGTCATCTGATAGTTCCAAATGCTAGGAGCTGCTACAAGCTGAAAGAAAGGAGTTAAATCCTTCAAAAAAAAAAAAAAATCTTTCTGAATTACTAATATGGTAAATTCCAGCAAGAGCAGCTTCCTTTCATGGCTACTAGACCACTAAGGAAAAAAACCCCACAATCTGTGTCTTAAAGGTGATGGTTTAGCCTTGGAAGACATTTCATGAGCTATGGCAAATGCTATTTTCCTGAGAGTCCCTAAGGTTATCGGACACTCAGAAATCAAAGAAATACTCATACTCAAGTTGTTTAGATCCTCCTTTGCTCTTTCCTTACCACAATCTCCCTGGGATTGTGGTTCGCCATGAGCCATGTGGGCTCCCTGTTGGTCCTATGACTACTGGAACACTGGGATCTGTGGGGCAATCAAAGAAACCATTTCATGTTCCTTGTCAGTCCTTGGGCCTCCTGATCTCTTATCAATTACTTGTCAAAGGAAGAGGGTGTTCTTCTTCATTAACACATTGCAGTGTGGTAATTAACAACCAGATAGCACAGGGCTTTAAAAGTGGCCTCTCTTGACCACTTGTTCGATAAATATTGACATAAGCACCAGTAAAAGTATGTGATATGGGTCTTTGCTAAAAATAACAAGCAAGAAGAGAGTAGAAAGGTAAACATAGTGTATCATGACTTGTTTTTTGAAGAAACCTATGGCAGGTTTTAGCAGCAAATGGCAGCAATTTGGGCATTATTCAAGCCCTGGTTGCCTTGTTTCTCATTCCTCTCCTGAGTGAAGATGTGTCTCCCTCCCCCTACTTTTGGGTGGGGGGCAGAAAGGGGAGGTTACCTTCCTGTTGAAATAAGCCAGCAAGAACTTTGTCAAGGAATGAACTCTTACTGTAACCCACACCTCATTTGTCACCCTGATGGGCTGAGGAAAAGTGACATTTACAAACTGAGAATGAAAGTACATCCATTTCACCAGTCTGACACCCTGATATAATAACTATTTACCTTGAGAAAGAGGGACTGAGATTTCCGATTCTTGTGAATCTTCTCACTTTGGCACTTATTTTCTCACTCTGTCAAACAGCCCCAGATTAATGGAACAATTTGTTCAACAAATCATATTAGCAGAAAGCGCACAGGGTAAAGAGAAGGAGGCGGGGGAGCAGGAAATTTTTACTCATTCATAGCAGTGGTATCTCTGCAAATAAAAATGTAGTTATGCCTGACATTTACAGAGGTACAATGTGAAAGGGAAAAAGTGTAATGACTTTGGGCAGTTGAGAGATCACTTTGCAAGAACAGTAGTGCTCAAAAGGGAATAAGATAAAGTTACACATAACATCTAGATTGAGCTTCTTTCTGGAACATATTTGTCAAACACAGCAGGATCCGTCTGTGTTTAAAAAAGAGTTTTCCATTAAAATTAAGCACCGTGTGCTTTCCTAACTATAAAGAAATGCTCCCTTACAGCCTGCATTTCAGAAATGTTAGGTAAAGGATTAAAGTAAGTTGGAGCCATAGAGTGAATGCTATGAATCCTTCTGGATGCCTTGATAATGATGAAGGGACTGATACAAACCCCATCTAAGCCAAGGGAAGATTTTCCATTGACTTCATGGGACTCCAAACTGGGCACAGAACAATCAGAAACCCAACTCTTCTCCTGCATTTACTTCTCATTTACACTTTATAAACAGATGTGCAAGGTTTCTTCTATTTCCCTATAAATTTACAGTTCCTACGACGGAGTAAAGAGAATGGAAGATGGTAACAACTGTTATTCCAGCTTTACAGGGGCACAAATACAAATATAATCAATCCTGAGTAAATCATCTTGGGTATATGTTTTGTTTAGGAATTGGTAATGAGTTAAGAGCATATTGATGAGTAATTCACTGGGCAGCAAACCATACTTCTGCCTCTCAGCTCTTTAACCCAGAGCTCCTTGAAAAACTGTGTGACAGTATTTATAGCATATATGGAGTAGATTGTCTTTAAAAAGTGTTTCTTTTTAAGTCTGTGCTGCCTGTTTCTGCTAGCCATGGAAATATACAGAGCAATGCAGCATCATCCCCCTGCATGCACACTCACACACTTACAAACACATTTTAAGAGGACACTCTAAGTTTGCCATCACGTTAATTTATTTCTGTTAGCTTGGTACAGCAGCACTGTACCCTGCATCTCCAATGAAAATTGACGCTCCCTTGTTCCATGTTTCTTTATGCCATGACCTTGGGTGTCAAGGGAAAATATTGCTTTGCATCCTTGTGTTGCTTGAGTCCTGCTTCTCTCTTTATAGCTTATTACTTGGCACACTTCAGAGCACCGTGTACTGCAATGAGATATGCACTGTACAGCTAGAAACACTTGGAATACTTCAGGCTACGGAGATAAGGAGAGCTGAGTCTGTTGTGGAAATAATATTTTGCCCCAAATTCAAGAATTGAAATGAATGGTTCAAAGATTTCTGGTGGTAAATTGTTATTTTCTTAATAAAATTTCTTCTTTTATGGCTTATTCAATAGCCCAGTGAAGTCGTAGATCAGCCCTTTTCCATGAGGATGCTAATTTTCTCAGGACATTTTAGGTGTGTTTGTGTTCTGAGCAGGATAAATGGAGAGGAATCAGCCTCCTACATGACTGAAAAAATAAAAAGCTGGAACCCCAACATCATTACTTATTATTTCCACTGGATTTTACCTATGTCAGTGGGTAAGACACATGCACAATTTGGTAAGGATCTGAACAAGGGGAATCTGGCACAATTAATGCAGTTGGGATTTATAGCAGCATCACAGAGAGCAGAATCTGTCCTCTTCAAAATACAGTGAGGGTAAGGGGTTAGGGTTGCTGGTGACATTTTCTGAGTAAGCACAGCAAAGGAACAGTTCCTGAAGCTAACCTGATTTGAAGTGGCTCAAGCCCTTCAACCTATTTCAGTAAATCGAGAGCTTCTGAGAAAACTGTGTCTCCTTCCCCTGTCCATGCTGAGCCAGATGCAGACGTCAGGTAGGCTGGTGCCTCTGCTGACCCTTCTTCTTTTTCCCACTCAAACACTACATTACAGTTTGCTGGGTTTGTGAATTCCTGAAGTTGCCTCTTCTAGATGGCCTGAGGGTAAAAACACTGCCGTCCCTTATGGCCCGAACACTGACCGGGGATGAAAGAAGTAGAGACTTGGCTGCTCTTCCTTGGACATCTCCAACCCAGGAAACACACGAGTAACAACATCATTAGTTCAGAACAAAGGAGGCTTTGTGCACTTTGAGGTTTACACCTCACTGATCCTTCCGGATGCTTCCCTGTTCCATAGACAGTAAATTACAGCACAAGGTTGTAAGAAGAAGTCTGTGAGACTTGGCACGTGCTGTGCTCAGATGGCAGGTTCTCCTGCCAGTCTGCAACCCCTGAGGTAAACAGAGATCAATCCCAGCCTGAAAGGAGGAGTTTCTGGGGATTTTTTTTTTGGTTTGGTTTTTTGTTGGTGGTGGTTTTTTGGTTGTTTTTTGGTTTTTTTTAATGGCAATCCTCTTCTCCCATTTTAGTAGGCTACACAAGGGGAGAAAATAAAATCTGGTTTTATATCTAGAGGGTTCAAGAGAGTATTGGATTTTTTTTTAGCAAATTTGAAATTTTGTAGGTGGAGCCTCTGGACAGTTTTATTATATAGATACTGAAATGAGCTTCTGGTAAGAGTTGGCCTTCCTTACAGCAGCACAAAAAGAAGGAGAAAGGAGGTGCCAAGGTGGCTATATTGCAGCTGGAAATATGCCACAGGGAGGCTAAAACCAAAACAAAATAAAACATCCCTCCCTCCCCAGAGAACTGGAAAAGAAAGGAACACAAAGCACTGATTGTGGGCCTGTCCTTCCCAGAGCATCTCTGTTTGCCAACATATTCATATTCCAGAAACAAGTGCTCTCATATTTTCCCAGCTGGGGATTCTCCATCTCCCCAGGCCTGTTCAGTCCCAGTAATCACAGACATAAAGATGGGCTGAGGTGTTCGACACATTTTGTATTTTCTAAAAATTACTAGTAAGCACAAGGACTCTATTTCTGAAATGGGCTCCACAGCAGAGGTCAGTTTGGAGGTGTATGAACAGTGAGGGATACTCTAAGAGATGGTCCTGAGTCTAGAAAAAACAAATAAAAGAATCGAATCTGAAAGAGTAAAATCAACAAGCTCTCTCTCTCTCTCTCTGTGTGTATGTAGCACTTTCTTCATGAAGAGTAAATCATGTATTTTAATTTTGACCTCTTTGAATATTTCACATTTTTATTGTCATGGCAACTGGTGTTTCTACTTTAGAAATATCAGGAATTCAAACCCTAATTTCCTTTTCCTTTCTGTTTTCTCCATATCCCTGGATCATTTGTCCCAAAAAGTACTCCAGTAAATTGTCTGTTCTCCAATTGTAACGATGAGATGAGTCAATGGAATATCATGTACATGGGTACAAATGCCTAACTGGGCACTAGAGTAACTCTCCAAGTCAGAGATGGATTTTGGCAGGAGCCAGGACTTCTCCAGGTGCAATCACAGCTGTTTGAGTTAGATTATTTTACGTAAGCAACACTGCAGTCCAATTCTGCTCCTTGTGTGAACACCAGTGCCAAGGTTGTGTGTGTGTATATATATATATATGTATGTATATAAATCCTCAAAATATAAAACACAAAACACAAGAAAAAAGTAATTAAGCCACTGTCCTATATAAAATCCCATATTAAATTCTAAGTTCATCATTGGATCTTATGGGGTTTAACCTTCATGGGCTGTTGCTGAATGAACATCCAGGTCTATCAGCAGAAGTTGTGCTAATCAGGCCTTTCTCTGGAATTCTATTTTACAGAGCATGTGAGCTAAAGACCCTTTTCCCACATCACTCATGAGCATTTGGAGGGCAGCTTTAACTTCAAAATAGAAATATTAGTCCTTGTGTCATGTGAGATGGTTTGGGTCATGTGGGAGTGCAATATCCTGAAAGCTGAGCTCTGCCCAGGGCTGCAAACCTACTTGTGTACAGCAAGCGGAGAATTTTTTTAAACTGCAAATAAAACCTTTAAAAATTTATATATTGCAGGGGGAAATGTAGTAGATTAATATGAAACATGAGTAGCATTTTGCTTCTTTGGTGACATCCTTTATGACTTCTTGTTCATAATAATTTTTTAGATACAGAGCAAACATTTTCACAGGTACAGGATTTAATAAAGCCTAACGAAGGTTTTTAATGGAGACGTGTCTTGTAGCTGAGTTCCCTCTGTTTCTTTAGGGTGAAAACACTGACAGCAGCTATTTCTCCAGGAAGCTTTTCCTGGTCTAGGGACATTCATAATGCCTCTCTCCTGTGTAAATTATCTGATGTCTAATGGTGACAGACGCGTACACACATACACAGACTGTGATTGCATAAGCCTGGTTTCCTGAGTAAACCATGCTGAAAGAACCCATCAAGAATGCTAATCAGAATTTGAGACCTTCAAATGCCGTAGGATATAACATAGCTACTGCTTTTCATGTGAAGTTGCAAAACATATACATAGTCCATATAGGTGTGTATGTAGAGTTTATTGATAGATGTGTTTATATTACTGTATGTATCTATATCTGCAGAGTGTCCACGTACTAGAAAGTCCCTTCTGCAGGCAGCACATTATTGGTTTTGTTGCCTGTGCAGCTGTGAATGAGTATTAATTTGAGATGACTCAGCTTGCTGCATGATTCATCCCAAACGTGGAAGGGGGCAGAGTGGGTGGATTCTCATTTCCCCATAATACAGCTGGGGGTAAATGGGCCCTGGACACACACATATTTAGAAATCTAACATACCTGTGAAACTTTTTGTCACCCCTCTGATGAAATGGAGACACCAGTGTGAGTTTTATACACTCTGCTCATCAGGCCAATGTATAGAAACTTGCTGAGCTGAGACATAAATATGGTCTAATCATCAAATGTGGATTCAGGTCTCCCCTGCTGAGCAGGTAACAGTCTAAAGTGTTTAAACTGATACCTGCCCAGCATGTGGTATCTTAATCAGCATCACATTCCTGCACTTCCTCCCTCACTTTGGTCTACAGAGACAATGACCTCAGGAAGACAATTTTATTTTAGTGTTCAAATTTGCCTATATGAATATATTTTTAACTCCTGCATTGCCTCACGGATGAGCTCTGCATCCACTGTGCAAAAGAAAAGGTCTTTCATACAGGGGGAATTATAAAGAGGTCATCAGCTGGAAGGTGGAAAACTAAGAACCTAATGAGCAGTTTAAGAGGACTCAATTTTTTTTAAATTTTCACAATTTTATACAAAAATCAGGGCCAACATGAAATCAGAAAGCTCCAAACAGGAGCAGCTTATCTCTCAAAATGCCATTTCCTCATTCCTCACAAAGGCAGAGACCCAGCACCTGAGGACTGCCAGTACCTGCATCTGCCATCATCCTTCTTTCTGGGCAGCTCCAGACAGAAGGGAAAATTTGATTTTCCCTCTTCTATTCAAGTCCTGCTGGGCACAGACAGCATCAGTGGTTGTTTCCTGAGTTTCAACTCTGTTTATTGTGATTAGGGACTTATTTCCTTGGAGGTGGCCTACTGTCACTGGTGCCTGGCCAGAGACAGGGACCAAACCCCCTGAAACCCATGGAATTCATTTATGTCTGAAACAACTCATTCGCATCCCATTTTTTTGACAGACTGGCAGTCTGGGAAGGGGCGTGAAAGCTTCAATAGCTGAGTCCAGCCTTCATGATCCCTCCTCCACTCCTCTCCCTGGACGCTGAGGGTTCCCAGCACACTCAGTTGTTCCTATCCTGTGAGTTGCTTGGTCCCAACCCTTCCCACAAACTAGAGTTGGAGAAACCCAGTGTCCCCTTCCAGGTAGGAGAGGTCCTGGAAGAGCACGAGGAGTCTCCCAGGCGCCTTGGCTTTATTTCCTACTTTCACCGCGGCGGCAGAGCCGGGTGGCAGCCGGAGCAGCTGGAGAGGCCTTATCTCCCGCTCCCAGCACTTCCCCCGGCGTGCGTGTGGGAGCCGGCGTGCCACGAATTTCCAGCATCGGGGTGGGGGGAGAACCGTGGCCGGGCCAACAGGAAGGCTCCCTCGCCGTGCGCCCACATGCCCGGGCCGTGTCCCGCCGGCAATCGGGCAGCTGCAGGGATTTCCCGTGCCTTCTGCCCAGGCGGGCGCAGGCCTCTCCATGTCTTCCGGCGAGGCCGGCGGCAGGTCGGCAGCGGCCGTCGGGCCTCAGGAAGCCGCCGGCCGCGAGCGAGTGGCGGCGGGTGGGCAGGCGGGGGCGAGAAGGTGGCGGTGGCCAAAACCCATTTGTTTGGTGGCCGCCACGCCGCCACGCGCTGGCCGCGCCGGAGGAGAACAAAAGGGGGATGTCTGCTTCGAAAAAAGGCAGGAAATGGAGCAGCACGGGGGGGGACGGAGAGACCTATTGGGACTGGGCTGGGGCTCCTCTCTTAACCTATTGTTTCATTATATATTTTAAAAAAATAAATAAATAAAGAGAGAGAGAAAAAAAAGAAAATAAATTGAACGCATCCTGTGACCTCTTATCAAGCCATCGGGAAGAAAAACAAACAGCTCATTCATCTAAGGGCTGAGGGTGTTTTTGATGTGACTGCTGGACTCGTTAAATCCGTTGGGCTGACTGGTGCAGAGAGGTCAGGACCATCACTCTCCCCTCACTTTTTATGACTTTTGGGCCAGTTTGTTTGCCAGGGTTTCTATATCCAGCGTTAGGCATTTCCCAGCCGGCCACAGCCCCCTGTTCCTCCCGGGACTGCTGTTCCCTGTGTGCAGGAAGTCTTTCATTCCCCTCTTATCTGCAACCAGAAGATTTTGATGGCTGATTTTTTTTCTGCCCCATGTCCCCTCCCTTTTTTTGGCCAGACATGTATAATTTTCTAGTTCTCTTCTTCCAACAGAGGTTACATTTAAGGGAAAAAAATGCCACTGCTTTATTTACCTCTTGCTTCTGGTATTAGTTTGTAGGGTTTTTTTAATTATTCCCTTATGACTGCTGTACTCATGAAGAAGTGGACTTACATTCTAAAGTGCTACAAATCTGACCCCTCAAAACCTCAGAGAGTCTTGGTTCACACCCACACCCACAAAAGCTTGTTTACATCATGCCTGTAAAAAATCCATATTCACTTCTCGGATCTTTGGCTAAACTTTTAGATTTTTAAAGCCAGGAGGGGTCATCAGGTCACCTGTGTTAACCTGCTCTATGATTCTAGTCTTAGTATGTCACCCATTTCCCACTGTAGTGGGGTTAATTAATAATTTTCAGCTAAATTATATCTTTCAGAAAGGAATCTACTCCTGATTTGAAGACTTAAAAAGAGGTGGAGAACCCGCCACGTCCAGTAGAAACCTGGGTCATTCAACTTTAGCAAAACACTGAAAATGTCTTCTGGGTACAAACTAGTGCACTATTCTGACCCATGATGCAATCCCACGGACAAACCTTTTCCACCCTGAGAAGAAGAGCACAGTTAAGTGAATAACTCTACTGACCAGATGAATAAAGGACATGGTAAGGACTCATATTATGTGATTCCACCAATTTAAAGGAAACTGAAGTTGCCAGAGATACATCCCTTTTTTTGTGATGTGCAGCTTGGCTGGTGGCTTGCAGTGGCCTCACTTGAAGTCCCTACAATAATGGGCATGCAAAGGGAATAGCCTGAGTATTATTGAAATCCCAGGGACTGGGATGGTCCTTTGAGCATGAATGTGAGGACTGTGACTCCAGTGTCTTGGAGGAAGGGAAATTGTCCATCCAAAAAGTCTTTCATGAGAGAGGACGACGTGTTTTTACTACTATATGACTGAGAAGAAGCCCAGGCATTCTTAACAAGATATGTTACTCCCTGGCCTGCTCCAGGCGGGTGGTAGGGGTGTGGGCTGTGGCGACTTAGGCCAACACCAGAAAATCCCACACCTATACTACCTCCATGCCATAGCCAGCCCATTGAATAATTAAAACATCAGCAGGCGCTGCCTGCAAACAATTAGAGGGTAATCCACAAATGCAGATTTTTTTGGTACCAACGCTCATTTAAAATTTCCAGCAGAGATAGTGATTCCTACAGCAAATTTAAATGAAACTTATAAATACGTAACTGAAAGTTAGACCATAGCATGGTTAAGATTATTTCTTTAGGTGCATCATTGCTATTGGTGTTTCATTTTGTAGAAAGCAGGACATGGTAAAGTGCAATGATATATCATAGTGAAACACTGTTTGGAATCTCACTTGACCTTTCAGTCTTGGTACTTTCCATATTAATCCCATGCTGCATAAATTATAAGAGGGAAGATAAATATTTAGTTTCTTACTGTTCTGAACCAAGTCCCACAATGTTTTCTTTGCAGGCTGAAGCAATTCCGAGGCAAACAGGAAGGAGGCAGGCAGCCCGATTGTCTTCCCATGATACTGGTAATGCAGTCTGCACTTGTAATTGCAAAAACAGAGACTAAGGAATGGAATTGCAGGCAGGGTTTTTACAGATTTTCAGAGAGACATAAGTACAGGAGAGTGGAAGAAGAAGAAAGGGAAATAGAAGACTAAGGAAACGGACTTTATTCGATTCACCGTGGTACCTAAATTTGCTGTTGATTTATGGAAAGACTTCCAAAAGACGAGTTAAGCCCCCTTCCTCAAATTAATATTCAGTACAAATTACTCTCAGAGGTTTTGAAAATTTCCCCAATAGGTACTTCAGGAAAGAAAAACAAAAAAAAAAATCCCTCCAAATGAAAACATACAGCTTAGAATCTGATTTTTTTTTCTCTCTGATTTATCAGCCTAAATTAGGACTGTTTTGTATGAAAATTTTGCCCAGTAGATTAAGATATATGTAAGGAATTTTCCTTGTATTTCCACCCCAGTGTTGGAGTCAAAAGCTTTTCAAAAACTTCATAAATTTTTTGAGTAGTTCTAATGGTTAACTCAAACCAATTACTCTGAGTGACATCAGTGCTTTCTTTAATTTATCTTTGGCTCTCTTCAGTGAGCTAAATCTGTGTCCACAAGCCTCTTGTAAGTTCCCATGAAGTTTAGCTCCAGTTTTTGGCTTCAGCAGAAGCAGAAATTGCACAGTGCAGGGACTGTGAGTTAAATCACTGTTGAAGATGATTGTAGATCTACAAGGGAAGAGGACAAGGGTGGGTATTTGGCATCAGTGCTGAAACTGGAGGGGTAAATTAAAGCAGGGAAGTGAGGAAGAAGGGATAAAGCTGATTAAAAACTGATATCCTGTATTTTTAGGAAGTTTGAAACTCACTCTTTAACTGTCTCTGTTTTTTACTGATCTTGCTGGCAACTTGAACAGCTGATGTCATGGACTTAATTTCCAGATTCTAGCAGAACTGACACACATCAAATACACAATCAATTTTTGTATGGAGCAGACTCAGAATTCGTAAGGTGTGTTCAGCTGCTGAGTTTCTTTGCCTCCTAAAATCTCTTCATTTCACTAAAACCACAATATACTGATGGTCCCGAGGCAAAAGGACTTCCAGAGCCTTTAGAGGGAGTCCTATACAAAGAGTAAGTGTGAAAGTCTTGAAGGCTATCTTATCCTCTCATCGAGTGTTAATGGGATTTGTATTGATTCATTGATGGGAGATTACACTCCTTAGTGTCTTTGTCATTAATACTTA
Organism: Oxyruncus cristatus; assembly: GCA_013399855.1. Classification (NCBI taxonomy): domain Eukaryota; kingdom Metazoa; phylum Chordata; class Aves; order Passeriformes; family Cotingidae; genus Oxyruncus; species Oxyruncus cristatus. Next base: position 962,022 of record VXAY01004120.1, read on the forward strand.
TTGGTAAAATGTACAACATGTGGAAGGTCAATATCTCATCCATATCCTTTTGGGTTTTTTTTCTAATTTGGATCCTAGTCGTTGGAAAAGGGGCTCTGAGATAACAGCCACCTGCAACAAGGGCTGTTAAAAGAGGCCCAACTACCAGCCGCCAAGAGGAAATCTTCAAACATTGATTTTCAAAACCAGATTGGCTTCACTTCTTCCTATACACACAGTACCAGAATGATATAAAAAAAAAAAAAAGTCAGACAAATATTTATACATATGGCTAATGAGAGCACCTGGCATAGCAGGCAAACAAGCTAACAGGAGTGGATGTGGATCTCACGGTGTGTACTGCATCCCAAGCAGCTTGTTTTCTCTACTGATGACTCTTTCAAAGAGCCTTTTGCTCCAGTGAATGAATGTGCTAGAGCTACTGCCCTTGAAAACAGTTGGGTTCCCACTCTACCTCAGGGCAAAAGCAAAAGCCACCAGTCTTTGGAGGAGGGCTTGTTAAAACCTTCAGGTACCGATGTCTTTGCAGAGATGTCTGACAGGCTGGTGATGGCACTTGGATAGAGACAGATGTCTCTTAGGACCTGGGCTGGCACCACCAATTTATCTCATGTTGACCACAAAACAACCATCACCTTATAAAGACTTTCATTTACTGCTAGTGACTGATGAACCTCTGGAGGTTTGCTTGGGACAAATACCAATTCAGCTGCCAAACCTTATCTGAACTATCTGAACCTCTCGTGTCTAGAAAAATTGGGCTGGAAATCTCATCAGATAAGGATTTAGTCTGTGATTGACTCTAGTTATTGCTTCCAGATGGGATAGAATTACTGACATAACTGCCCTTTCGTTTGGTATTTGGTGTATCCAATTCTGGCTCAGAACATAGGAAGAAAGTATAGGTGCCTAAAAAATATATTTTATATTGTGTAAATTTTGATTGATCTTCATTTTTCTCGTTTTTATCTTCTAGTCCTCATTTCCTAATTGTTCCTGAGCTGCAGAGAAATCTTCAATTTTTTCATCAGATAGTCCTCTGATTCCAATGAAATCTTTGAAAATTGGCCTGCCTTGTTTTGGTAGGAGTCATAATTAAAGTAGATAATCAGGAAGGGTGAGAGATCATTTAAGAGAGCTGCTGAATGAAAAGCCAGTATACATACAGATGACTGAACTGCCTGCCTGAACTTTCACTATTTTTTCTCCTTACGTGAAGAAGTTAGATAAATATTCTGTTCAAAAGATGCCCACAACAATTCCATTTTGTAAATATTTCCTTTGATTCTTTAAATATTTACAGTGTAGCTGCATTTTTAAGTGCAATGTTTCATTCAATAAGCAAGTAATTTTTTTTTTCCTCATTTCTTGGTTTTCTGACAGTTCAGGAAATTGTTTATTGGTGTTGATTGACAACAGTGCCCACCTCCTTGGCCAGACTTTTACTGAACAAACAGAAAACTGAATATTCCTTTGTTTTACTCTTATCAAATAAACAAAAGGTTACTGTAGCAGTAAAGAAGCAACCAAAATCCTACAGAAAGGCTGTATCACTGGTAGGAGGAGGGAAAAGACTGGCACTGACAGTGGGCCAGGAATCTGTGAGAGTGAGAAACTTGAACTTTACATCAGAAGTGCAAAGATCCAGAATGGAGCTGAGGTTGTTCAGATGGTTTTTCAGTGTCAAGCCATTGCTTGTTAGGGACTGGCAGATGCACCAGAGGGATTGAGATAAAAAGGCAACAGAAGGTGGTAGGTTTGAAAAAGCGAAGCATATCTTGCAAATGAGAAGAAAAAATGTCCATTACTGTGAATCTGTGATACATCCACAAGCACCATGAGATTTTGATGGTGCAGCATCTTCATGCGGGGTCATCTAGTGATTAGGAAGGGAGGAATTCCCAACTGACTACAGGTCAATGGTCCCTCTAGTTCTCCAGCCTGTCTCTGACAGTGCCAATTTTGAAAGATGAACTGTGGAGTGGCTTCCCAAGGGAAGCAGTGGAAGTCCCATGTCAGGGGACTTTTACAACTAGACCAGACAAAACACTAGAAAATGTACTGTAGCTGTAGCGAGCAGTTGTGCATCAGCAGAGAGATGGGTTGAATGATCTAATATGGCTCTTCCATCTGCAATTCCTGTGAGTCTATGAATCACATTTCTGTGTGGCAATGCAGCCGAGTAAATACAGTGCAGAGCAGCAGCAGCAGCTATCTTGGTATCTCTGTAACAGTAACATGAGTAAATTAGGCAGACAAATTCCAAAAAGGGATATATTTGAGTCTCCAGTTCTAAATCCATCTGTTCAAACTGGCTATAGTACAGTATGCTACTGCTAATTCCTAAATGGTTCAGGATGGATGACAAGATAGTTTGTGTCAGGTATGTTATTAGCAAAGAACTAAACCATTATTTGTTCATGTTTTGTTGTATAGAACTAGTGTTTCCTAACTCAGCACACTTTGGATTAATACAAAGACTGACCCAGCTATCTATAGCCTCTGTGGATTTTAACTTTAACCATATGGAAGGATCTTGCAAAAGTAGACTATAAAAATTGAAAATATGTCAGTTTAAGATGCAAAGTGTCTTCTGACTGGAAAAGCAAGGGTGGAAGGATTGAAACATCTTATTACCAGACAAATGCGCTCAAGCTTCATCCTGGTCCTGTGCCCAGATAATCCAGACATAAATGAATTCATGGACATTTGGGTAGGTGTCAAAGCTAACCATATGTCAGACTAACCAAACATTTCTTTTGTGCATCCAACCAAGTCCAGTGGGTCAACTGGGCTTAGAAAAACCTCTAACTTTGTTGACTGATTTGGGAAAGGGAAGTATCAAACATATCAAACTTCACCATCAACAGTGATCACTACTGAACAGGATTATGTGGAACATATTTGCATACTTCTGTGGAAATAGGGGCCGTATAGAGAGATGTTACACAGATGTTACACAGTTGATGAAAAGTCCAGTGTTTCACTTTGAATATTTAATAGGAGAAGTTTCTCTAGCAGCCAGGAAGATGCTTTTTCATAAATCAACAAGAAAATAAATGTTTATGACTTTTTTTTGGTTTTTTTATTCATTCTGTTTACAAAATCCTACAGTCCCAATCACCAAAGGTTTATTTTTCTCCTCTTTGCTCCATCTGACCCCTCACAGACACAATCTTTCCACAGCCTTCTTGATTGTCTCTGTTAAGCGTTACTGCATTTCCTGAGGTTGTTGCATGATGTTTGGATCATTTGGGATCATATTTGATAACTGGTGATCCTAAAAAGTCTTGTTCCCCTAACTGGCTTCTGAGAGTGCAAGAAGGTCACCACCTCCTGAATATCATTTCTAATGCTGGAGGCCTGCAGCACCAGTGGATTGATTTGGAAAGACAAACCGAGATTTCTGGGAATTGACACATTTAAAGTTCTTCAGTCTCAAATGTGAATAGTGTGGTTTGGGAAGAGTGATTATTACTGCAGACATACCTGGCTGTGGAAGTCTATTCCCACAGGTATATGCTCTCAGCATTTACAGCACGTCCAAACAGAAAGGCTGGACATTTATAAGGGACATCATTTGGGACTGTATGCCTATATATTTTTGAGTCTGTGAGTATTCCACCCACACCACTGAAAGTCGAGGTTCTAAGCTGTCAACAGGCCTTCATCAGTACCCTGACTGACTATTCATAAAGACACTGAAGAATTCAGTTTCATGACATTTAGACCCGTTGATTTATTCATTTTGAACTGCAGCATCATTTCTTCACTATTCTTCATTCATTTGTCCCTTGTTTAAAAAGTTTCATTCACCCAGTCATAAATAAGTAAGTAAATAAATAAATAACCAGCACGTGGCTTGGGTAACCAATTCCACACCTTTGTGGAGAATGAAATTGAACTGTTTATAAATAAACCATAAGCTAAAATGTGTTTGCATAAACTGTTTGATAAACACTTAGGAAAAGAGCTACTGGGAAGAAAAGAATCCATCTTCAGATTTTTCACTTGGAAAATGAAAACCATTTTCACGTAGGGGAAATATTTGCACCCTTTCGTCTATTTTTGAACTGACTCAGCCACTAAGAGAAAATACTGACATAGGTAACAGATCATGGGTTGAACTTAATAGTTAAAAAGTCTTTCCACTAAAACTTAACAATGAGTTGGTCTTGTTTATTACTGTTAAGGGGGACTGTCTTGTCTGTAGCTGTCTTAAGGTTTGGCACCTGATCTGGGCAAATCAGCCAAATCCCCTTGACAGTCAAAGGAAAGAAACTGGCCCCTTTCCAGTCCAGGCCAAGAAAGACATCTGCAGCAGGTCCTATGAAGAGAGACAATCTGGACAAGTAGCTTTGACATCCAAATTTTTGCTGGCTAAAGCTGGGTTAGATGAGTTCCCCCAGAAGGTCCTTTCAAATGAAGACATTTGTTTCTGATGTTATTTACAATTCTTTCTCAGTTACTAAAGGACCTATAGGCATCACATGAATTATATGTGTATAAACCCAGTAATAACAAAGTGCAGAACCTTTGCTATAGCTGTAGAATGAATGGCAGCATTTAATAATTATATGTGTATATTTACATCATATCTGTTTTGTACATGGATTTGCTAAAAAGCAATCTACAATTACCACAAACAAACTGCTTATACATCTTCAGGGCAAAACAGACTGCAAATAAACTCAGGAAGGATTTTTATTACCTGTAGGTTTCGGGATTAGGCGAGGTATTCACCAAGAGGTTTGTACTACAATACAGCCCCCAAACTTAAATGTTGTGACATTAGCAAGTAGCTTATAATTAAAGTATGTTGCCATTTCACCAGGCTTTCATTTACAGGAGAAAGTGCAAATTCTATTCTCTGTGAACTTTAGATACATCCAACTTTTTTCTTTGTTCTTTTCTTTAAAGCTTTGCAACAAATGCATCTCCATATGTTTATATTAGTTAATCTAGTATTAAACATATTGGCTGTGCAAAATGTTGGCATGCATTAATAAATGTTTTCATTTTTTTATTCTTTTTTTCCCCCCCCTTACTTTAAATTCTTCCTTTGACTACACAAGCAACAGCTGTCTAGCTTCCTGTTCAGTACTGGATCTAATGCCTCTACAGAAATCTAGGTCAAAACACTTGGAATGCATGAATATCAAACAGAGTTTTCAAAACAGCAAATGAATACATCTTTAACTGGTGACATTTTCCTGTAGCATATGGCTGCAAGCTCAGGGGACTGCATGCTTTTTTGATGAATACGTTCCGTCAAAAACTAAGGAATGGCAGTGAGCTTATATCACCTTCTGTTTTGCCTTATGAAATGATAATACAAACTCATAAATGGATACCACTATCACAAGGCTCCTGCCTTTTGTCCAATCCCAAAGTAGTACAAGGCCTACTGGTTAAGAGCCTCACTCTTTGGTCATGTTAAAGTATAAAAGATAACTGTCAAAGATGCATTTTTGTAAAGCACTTGCCCATGTCACGGAGGGCGTAAGATTACCTGCATTTCCATACCAGTGGAAAACAGCAACATACGGTACCAGGAAAGAGGTAAAGATTAATTCTAAAATTCCACTAAGGCATTAAACCACGCATAGAATTTCTGCAACAGAACAGCACGGTGTAACAAAGGTAATATTAAAATAGTTCAGCTTGACAACGCAAATATGCAGGGAAAGTTGTACATTTTTAATGATAGAAATAAGAGAATAAAAGAATAAACTAAAATTAAAGTGCTGGCATCTCGATAAACCCCATATCGACATAAAAGCGACAGTCCAAAGAAAGCTGCTCTAACAAGCTTGTCTGCTGTTCTCTGAGAAGAAAGCACGGGTTTGGCAGCAACACCAGAGCCTGTTGAATAATTAACCAACTACCGATTCTGACCAGTAGGAGAGGATGCAGCAATTATTTCTGGTCATGTATTCATCTTCTCAAATAGCAAAAAAACATTCCTGTCTAATACCTCTTTAGGTTGATGAAACAGGTAGAAAATCATCTCATTAAATACTCTGGAATATTCCATAGGACCTGGGGTTGGAAATGCATGTCAGCTGGAAGTGCAGTGGCTCACTTGTGGGATTTGCAGGGGATTGTGCAGGGGTTTAAGGCATGATTGTGGCCAAGGTCTCTGCAGGTTCTGACCTCCAACACCCTGTGAGATGTAGTGGGGCAAACAAATGCTAAATTCAGGTTCTGCATAAAGCACTCAGTAGGTTTTTTTCTGGGTTGACATTCATGGAACAAATGTGAAAATTGAGCCCATCTCTTTAAGATATGATCATACAAAACTATGTTTTTGTATGAAAGTCTGATTTTGAACATCTGTTTGAGTCACATAAGGGCTGTGTGCTGTTGAGTATGTATCAGGGCTTCTTGTGTATTGTGAAGTTTCTTTTCAGTTAAGTAGCCTCCCTCCACTTTCTGTCCTTCCTCATCTCCCTACTACCATATTAAAAAAACCAAGATTCTAAATTTCACCATTCCTCTTTGATACTTTACTAGTTTCACATCACCTTGCTGGCTCAGCTTGCAGGTCCAGGCTTAGACTGGGGAAATAGGATCTGAGAGGACAAAATCAGAATTCAGTGGATTTTGAGTAGTTTTTTTAACAGATCTTGTAAACAAAGCCAGTTCATTCAAAAATGGGTGGATGAAGAGATGAAATGGTCAAACAAAGAAAGGTTATCATTAGTTTCCTATGCAGTCCTCATAGTTTATAGGAAGTATATGTGTTTTCAAATCCATTTCAGACAGGTGCTTTATATATATTTGGCAAAAAAAATGTTTGGTTAAATAAAAATGAAAAATATCAATCCATTTGAAATAAATTTATTTCCCTGCATGTTTCTACTATTTCTAAGTGCAGCTTTGGAAACACAGTTACTTTTTCCCCCCTCTCATTGTATCCCTTGCTGTCTTTTATATATTTTTTTGTCACTCAGGTGAAAATTCATTACATTTAACCCTAGAAAAGGAACAGCACTTGTTTAACCTTCACACTGTGAGCAATTGTATTTTTTATAAACATCCCTATTAGCATAATATCTATAGTAGGGGTAAACTGATCAAACCATGGATGTATTTAGTCACTAGTGACTTTATGTCACCCAGTGGTCCACTTAATATTTTCTCCCTAGTTGAGAAATATTAATAATTAATCCCATGTTATTCATTTGAATGATTGTCCTTTAGTTCAGCAAAATAAAAAATAAGGTCATTTTCACAACGCCTTTCTGAAAAGTTGGATGACATTTTTTAAACATATTCTTCCCATTTATGACACTGTAAATTTTTATTGTTGCAAAGGCTTAACTTAGGTACATTTTTTCTATCAGGAAAGTAGTCAAGTTTGCATTCAGTTGATGCTAGGTAAATGAACCAAAATGCCTGGTTGGCACAGAATGAGATGTAACAAATCAAAGTATTTAATTTTGAAGATGGAGATATATTTTCTCTGAAATCAACAGTAAAAAAATACTACAACTTAGTTGTATTTTCTTTAGTTTTAGAATTCCTCTATTTACATTAAACAGAAGGATCTGTATACTTACATATCAGTCCAGCTACGGGAAAGAGAAATACAGCAGAGCTACACAGACTATCTGAGCAGGGACAGTAATGTTTGAGCTATGAAAGCAAAGCTCATTTATGTTGTAAGCTTATTTTATTTTTCTTAAATCAACATTAAGAAGAAAAAAGTTGAGATATTAATTACCCGTTTACTGCCAATGTAGCGGAAAATGTAATTTATAGACCACTTGCAAAAAAGTGCTTGCTTAATTTAAGAACTCAAATTATTCAAATAACATTTTGAATTTGATTATTCGTATAATTGAAATGTTGCTCTCACAGCCTGAATTGCTTCTCTGAGTTATAACCTCAGCAACAGTTAAATAAGACCACACTCACTGTGGAGATTGTCATAAATGTGAGCAGGAAAGGGAAACTGAGCTGATGTATAGCACTTACCTGGAGAAATCTACGGGCCAAACATCAAGGTTTAACTGGAATTTGGCATTTCCACAAGTTCTCTACACACAAAGCTGTTGCCACACCCTTTATTTTCCTGTATGGACTACCTCAAATTAATTTAGTCCCACAAATCTGCATTCCCAAAATGAGTGATGTGAAGAAGCCAAATCATCTATGTCTGAACTGGCTGACTGTGCCTTTGATCAGGTATCAATCACTGCGTTGCTACCAAGGCACAACCAAGGTCCATCAAGTCATTTTGGAACTGCAGCTGGACAGATGTTGAAGTGAAGTTTGCCCAGTCCTTCTTTAACAGCTTGCTGAAATCTCTATAGTGTCCTGCTACTAAACATTGTCCCTGGAAAATTTACACTGAAAGCAGGGATCCCACTTCAGAAATTCTGACATGAATAATATGAAATGTATTTCCCTTTTCTGCAATGTGAAGAAAAATGGGGCCAAATCAATATACCCAGATGCAGGCTACCTGTTGACTAAAATCTTCATTTTACTTAGCAAAGAGACCTTTGAATTCAAAGATATCTGCCTGTATCTTTTCAATTTGCAAAATAAGTGTTTCCTATCCATAGTAAGAGGGTGAATGAGATTAAATGGGATGAAAGACAAATGCAACATTTCATACTTGGCACCTAAAACACTCATGGAAATAAATCTTCTGAAGCACAGAGCACACAAGGCTTTAGTGAAACTGGAGAAGACCTACTTTATATTTCAAAAATGGATTAAGATACTTAAACAATCTTGCATCCATACAGAAAGAGTCTCACCTGGCCTAGCACAAGTTTCATTTCAATGCACCTGGACTTTCTTAGTAATAGTATCTCAGCTTTTCCAGGATTTAGGAAAGAGATTCAGACAGATCTAACACTAATTTTTAAATTCTCTACAGCAAATGCATGGCAATTACTTTTCACTTAATATATAAAGAATATTACAGTTATTAGATATATATTAGATATAATCATTAACAGTAATTTATTATTTTTGGCACAATTTCCATGATATTATCCTCCTCTCTCTCCACCTGGCTGTTAGTGAAGCCAAGGGATACTCAGGAGAAGCAGAAGTTCATGTTAGGGTGTCTGACTATGAGAAAAGCATTAAGGTTTTCTTTCCACCAAAGAAGGAAGCTGAGAAACATGACAAAAATTCATAATGGAAGATGTACCCACAAAAGTTTCTCATTTCTCATGTGCCTAGGTGGAGATAATGGTGCATATTTTTTAACGTGGATTTTTTCAATGTCTCAAGATGACAGAAAACTCTTTTGCTGAAAAATATAAATAACAAAAATTAATACTACAACATGAATTTTACTCCGAAACACTTAAGAAGTGTTTATCAGCAAGTAAAAAAATAAAGTGTAACAAAAAAGTGGCCCACAGCTTCAGGTATGGGTATTTTTACTTGTGTTACTTATGACCAGAAGTTCTCAGGAACGCATATTAGTCCATTGTGAAAACTTCTTTGGACTCTGATGCTGTTATTTCAAATCTAATGACATCCTGCTAAATCAAACAAATCAAAACAGACTCCAAACTGTGGGATTTTCAAAGGAAATGTGACGATTCATGTCTCATTGAGTTTAAATGCCTAACTTCATCAGAATCTAAATCCTATCCATAATCAAAGACTTGGTGCATATCAAGTTGGAAGGATTTTAAATGACAGATGAGCTTTGAGAATTATGGATGAAATTAAGTAGAGGCTTTTTTTTTTTTTTTCCCAAATTCTCAATGTCTCCAACAACTATGCTTCGTACTTCTCTGCTGAGAACATGAAACACTTGGACAGCCAATGGCACGAGTTTTTCCGTCTTTTTTTTCACACCCTTCTTTCCCAGCTTGTCTTTTCTTGTCTAGTCTTTTCTTTTCTAAACAAGTCTAATTCACTCTTCACATTTCAGCTTCCCCATCCTCCAATCTTTGTTATTCTTTCCTTCTAGTCAGCCTGCTTTTCAGCTAGGAAAAAGAGGGGTTAATAAAGCCATGATTAAGCTGTAAAAGGCTGACATTTAGATATCAACTATGAATCAACAACTGAAGTATTAGTGGAAATGATTTAGTAATTTTTTTTCTCTCTCTAACACGGGCACCCTGTGCTTGCAGCTCTTCTCTTGTATTCCACTTTTCCAAGGTGCAAAGGGACAAATTGCAAGTTGTGTCACTCCATCCATGGCCTTCCCCCCTTGTACGCTCGCCTGCCAAGTCTCAGTGATAAAAAAATCAGAATCTTCTTGCCCGGAAAAACACTAAAGGTGGAGTTATTAAACACAGTGGAGCAGCTTATCTCGGGAGCATTTTACCCTCTCTCACAGGCAGCCAACTGAGGCGCGAGCCAAACTAGACAGAGAGAGACGGAGGAGAGGAGAGAGGCAGCACAGAGACCCCATTAGCGATTCCCCCGCTGCAGTCTGAGTGGCAGCTGGGAACAAGGCACTAACTGTTTGCCCGTTGCCCATTCTTGTGTTATTGGGTAAAATAAAAGTTCTTTTCTCTGAGAATCTTTGTACAATAAAACAACTCTCAGTCATTCGCGAGTCAGGGGAGAGGAGAAAAGGGCCTCAGTGTAAAGTGCTGCAAACTGGCACATTGTTTCCAGTCATTTTCTCACTATTCACATATAAGGGGAAAGGAGAGGGGATAAAAAAAAAAAAGGCAGAGGGATGAGAAAGGAGGGGGAGGGAGGAGGGGCAGCTCAGGGTATCTTTTGACAGAAATGTCAGATGTGCAGGGCTGCTGGGGGAGGAGAGGGTGAAGTGTGTGTCTAAGGAGGGCAAGTTTTGCCTTTAAGTCTCCGGCTGAACTCCTGGCCACAGGCTTCCCCCAGCCCTGACTCTTTGCCCGTCACCTTTTCTCTCCTTGGCTAGGATGGGATAGAAACCAGCTTCTCTGAGACCTGGAGGTCGGAGTGATCCAAACACTGCTCTGCAGAGAAAGGACAAGATGGGCACTCCTCTCCCTCCCCTTGCTGCATTTCTCATGGTTTTCCTAATAACAGACACACTTAGCAATTTAATTAGCAGAAACTCCACAGAGCTGAAGGTCTGACTCCTGCACATGACATCTTATATTTCCAGGGATCAACAGCATAATAAACAGCCAGACAAAGGTTTTAATGAAATCTTTTATTCAAGAGTCTCGCATGAACTTGGCTCGTATTAGGTGTTTCCACAATAATAATAATTAAAAAACTGAACAGCCACGTGATGTCGGTTAATGTCCAAAGTAGGGCATAATAACTCCCTAAACCAGGATAGCAAAACTCCTCTACCACTTGGATGAACAAGTAGTTAGAAGTCCTGACTGCAGCTTCTCTACTCATAAGTTACACACCAGGGTCTGAAATTCAGAGAAAAGCATTTCCCCCAGCAAAGATTCAAGACCCTTAAAATCCTTGTGAAGTGATAACACAAGCAAAGACAGGATTAGTGGCACAATAACAAAGTTTCTGGTATTTTTTTAATGGTTCCTGTAAAGCAGGAATGACAAAAGCATCCTGAAAGGAACAAGAAAAGTGCAAATCCGAAAGAGAGAACTTAGAGGACTGATAAAAAAGTGGTAGGTCAGAGCAAGGCATGGTAGCAGGACAGATGGGAAAATTATGACACAGTATTAGCTTGATGACTAAGTGATTCTCCTGCCATTACCTGGATGTAGATCCAGTCTGAACAGAGAAGCTGCTGGATTTCTTGACCATGCACACATCAAGCCGCCCCTGACATGGTCTATGGGGTTTCTACTATTGGGAGGCTGCAACTCCCCAAAACCTTCCATCAGAAATCCCATATATGATTATACACACCATGGAGTCCTCAGTGAATGTCCCTTGCCAGACTCTCACTCTGTAACTTAAGTTACCATGGGATTTTAATTCAGTAGAGGGAGCTGTGGGTGAGTGTGATGCAGTTCCAGCTGAGGGAAGATTGATTGTGTTCATTCAGCCCCCACAGCCTGAAAATGCTCCCTATTTATTTTATTCAACTTCTTGTTACAACACATCCCTGGGTTGCCAAGTCGTTTTTTTCCACTAGCAAAAGTCCTTTCCTTTTTCCCTGTTCACTTCTGTGATACAATCAATCCCAAGAGCACTCTGGTATTTCACTCTGGTTTTGCCTCTCTAGTGCCAAATCTGTTTCGTGATGACAATGTGTATCACACCAGAGAGAGCTCGGTATTTCTGAGAGCTCATAGAAAGACTTGGCTGCCACTTGTTTTGTATTTAAACGTGGTACTTATCTGGACCAGATACATCCCAAGCTTTGGGATGGCCCCGACCCATTATCAGAGCAATTCAATCTAGAGTATCTCTAAAGCCATTGGCAAGCTAAACTGGTGTTAAAATAAACATATACAGTGATTTTGCATAATGATTACAATGATTTCACAGGTTTGTGGCTGCCAGTGAGGCCCAACATAATACTGGAGAAATAGTTTTATCACTTGAACTGTCATCCAGTAAAAACAAAAATTATTGTCCAGAGACTAAAGGATAAAGTAAGTTCAAGTACTGGAGCAGAAGTTTGTGAGCCAGAACTGATCCAGCAGAAGCCAGAAGTACATTTGCACATAAAGTTAGTAAATTATGCACTTGTCCCCCTAGTAAGCCCACTCAGCAAACAGAGTATTACAAGATGGGTGCTGTTCTCTCCAAAGCACCTGAGGAGCCCTCATCTTTCCTACTGTCCATGGAATTGGAAGGGTTGTTTTGAGCACAGTGTGCACACTGTATTAGGCAAGGACTATTGCAGTTGGCCTCTCAAGACTCTGCTCAGCAAAATTGAAGTCTATGTCTCTATGTGGGCTCTCATCTTTTGGAAACAGGTAGTTTTCTGATTTCAAAATCGGGATAAATAGCCTTGTCATTAATAAGCTTCACAAAATTTTGTACAAACTGAACTAAACCAGAAAAAAAAAATAGCATGAGTGCAACAGTTTATTTGCATCACTTTTCCACTAGCTTCCATTTTTCCTTTCCCCTTACTTATGTAGTCTATCAAGGCTGATAGACAACACAAACACACTAACTTGCTCTATGGGTCCAAGACAGTGATAACAGTTTTCAGCAGAAAATTGCAGAGTAATGGTACATGAAGTAAGGATACCCTGTCAACTGATAATAATTTTTGCTATGTTCAAATTTGTAAAAATCATTTTCACACTGAATTTCCTTGGTAAGGTTCCTGTGCTGTTCCTAACCTCTACTTGAGCTAGAAGTGAGCTCTGTAGCAGTGGAAATAGTGGTGGAGAGAGTGTCATGCTACAGGTCTGTGGCTAGAGGTGGATCTACTTCTCTATAGATGGGTAGAACTGGTCAAACATGTTTGGAAAGTTTCATAGAATTGCCTGTGAAGCAGAAACACTCACAGAGGGTTTCATCTTTGTTTAGTGTCAGATGAAAAAGGCCCTTCTTATGACAGTTTACAGCATATCTGAAACTGTTCTGTCCCATTAGCCCAGCAAACAACCTCTTGCTTATGTGAATTATGAGAAACCTTTATGTTCATAAGCAGTGGATTTAAATGTGAGAGAGCAAAGCAAAGCTGAACTTCCACAGGGACCTACTGAGTGTAATTTTGGGCCATTAAAAATATCATCAATGTCATTAATGTTATTATTACTATTTTACGTTGCTCTATCATGGTGCCAAAAGGCTTTAAAGCAAGATAAATAGGAAATTTGGAAAAACACTTTTAAATTAGCATGCAGCTATTAGAAAAGTCTGTAAAAACTTACGGTCCTGTTAATGCAATATTGTGTGGAAAATTTCTTGAAACTGTTTTGTCTTGCAAGATATCACGATGAGCACACAGGAGGGTCAAAATGATGAAAGTATGGAGAATGAAGAAAAAACACATGTGGCCATTGGACCGAGAAAATAAGAGTCAAAGATTTTCCAGTGTTAAATTTTGCATCTGTTCAGCCATATACCAGCATGACTTGCAGTTATTTTCTTTTTATAATTATTACTGAAACGTTTGCTTTGTTATTTAAACCTATCCAAAACTGTCCTTTTCCTGGGAATTTGGGGTGTAGAGAGAGTGAAAACCACTAGAGATGTCAAGTCTGTGACTAGAAACTACTGACTGCTGCTCCTTCCTCTGCTGCTGATTTACTTGCTGATTTGGAGACCACTATTTTATATTCCTTTGGAATAATCACCCACATCCAGCAAAAGTAGTGGCTGAGTCCCTATTACTCCCATTATTTAATGTAGCAAGTATGTTGCATGAAGGCAAAGCTGATATACAATTTATTGTGATTTTTTTCTTTGCTGTTCCATCTTCTAAGCAGTTAAAATTCAAAGGCCATGCATAAAATATGAGGGAAATAACCAATTCACTTTTTCAGTGTGAATTGTGTCAGGCAGAGTTTTCCAAAGGCCTTTGGATTCGAACATAACTTCATGATTTCAGAGGCTTATAAATGACAACAGCATTTTAACCTTAAAGTGTGTCATGAAAATGAAACTGGAGAGTTTTCTCTGCAATTCTGACTTCAGAACATATGCTACATGGAATAACCTTCCAGCTCAAGCTTCTTTGCTTTCAGCAGCCACAGTCAGAGCTGTGACTGAGGGAAAAAATTGTGCCAGTGCACCCTTGAACAGAAGGTCGAGGGGTTTCATTGGAGTTACCAATGAAAGTATACATCCATAAGCAAATACAATATTTTATACAATAAGTAAATTAATTTTTATTAGTGTGATAGTCACATAAACAGAATGTTTATGATTGTGATCATTGGATTGTCAAAGTGGTTCAAGCCTGGCTGCTTGGAGGTTTCCAGGAAGTTTTTCAAGTAAGTTCTGTGTCATCTGAACTATTCTTTAAACTCCAACTCTGACTTTACAGTGACTTTCATGAATATCACTACAAATGCAAGGACGATGATGTTATTGCCTCTAAACTTGACATCTGTGCCCAAAAGGACTCATTTAACTAAACAAAATTAGGTGTCATTTAGGTGAAATGCAGTTTTTGAAGGATCATCCTGTATCACTTATCTTTCAAGAAAAACAAGTGTACACAAGCACACATCCATGTAGCTCCCCAAATCTCTGAATAAACTCCTAACTCTTTGTGTACAGTGTTACTTGACAGAGCTATAGGGCTGCATAATTACCCCAACTCCTGCATCAGGCAGGGAAAGTTGGTGACATGTTGAGTGAAATGCTACACTGTGTTAATAACGGTTTTGAAAGAAATCAGAAAAGTTAATCATGTGTGGACACAGGGTTAAGAAGCAATGTAACAGACTATTAAGTTTAATATAGATATGTGATATAAGCATATGCAGACAGCCATTAGCATAAATTCACGTTACAGAAGAGCAGTGCAGCATACCACGCGATGGATTTATAGCACGTGCGGTGTGCAGGGCGGGCACCAGAACGAGGGAGAAATGGGTCAACAAATTCATACACAGGTCTTGAGTCGGATTGGCAGAACCAGGGCAAACACAACCAGGCCGCTTTTCAATGGTGATGCTGTCTCAGAGTGACTATCTATCACACAACAGTCAAATTGCTCGGCTGCTGTTTTCTATGGGTTTGAGCATGAAGACTCCAAAGTCTGGAGTGCACACAGGTCCCTTGCTTTTTGCATTCGTACTGTGTGATGAGGACAGCTCTCACAGATCAATTTCTGCTCCCTGATTCTGTAATGGAAATACTGACCAATTCTGCAAAAGCAAAAAGTTCGATGCTGCTCACCAAGGATAAGAATTTCAGAAGCCTCCTTATATTTGTCTCATGTACCTGATTTCAGGATCCCTCATTCGTACTGTATTGATTTTGACTAGTTACAAACAGAGCTGAGTGAAGAATCTGTAACAAGTTCTGCGAATCTGCCTCTTTTTCCCTTTGCAGAATGTCAAAATTATTCATTATACAAATTCACTGAAGAATTCCCCTGGTTTGTTAACTGCCTGCACTGCTATTTGACATCTAAATATATGTGGTTAAAACTGGCTCCTGCTAACTATTCTTTCTTGCAAAAAGCGATGGCAAGCACATTTCTAGAACATGACTAAAAAAAAAAAGTTCAAAATAATTTACAGTTAGATTTGCCACAATGAATTGTGTCATATCCCAAGAGATTGCAAGATGGAATAGCGGGAACTCCTAAAGTTTGTTTATAACAACCTGGGTTTTGCCTCCTGTTCTCATGGTTAGTGCAACGCAGAGTAATTGGGAAGAGGCTGCAACTGGACTTTTGGCAACATTTATAGCACGTATAAATTGCACTGAAAAACTTGTCCTTCATAATCCCAGAAAGAGCTTTTACACTCAAGATGCTTCCTGCATTCTGTGTTCCTCCTCGCAATAAAAGCCCACAACAAAATAGTGGTAGGGCCTGATTCAATTTAATAGTGGTCTCCTCACAATACCCACAACTGTTTAATGTTATGAATCCTTAGAGCTGTGCTTCTCTTTCATCAACAAAAGAAAGGGTTACAACCTTGCCCATGTACAATGTTTTTATTGTATTTTGCCTTTGGGAATTGCCAGCCCAGTCTAATCTCTATCTAATTGTGTGTGAGAGAGAAAGTCTCCCATCAGCTCAAAGAGCCATTGATATTCAGGTGAGATCCAAGCTGTTTTCCAAAGTTTGATCATTCCTTCATCTTCAAGGACTGTTTGACACCTTATCACCCACATGTGAAATCAGCTTTAAAGGTGATTGTCCTTTGTGAACTTCAGTATGGGTCTGAATTTCACTCAGTGTATTTGCAAAATTCCCCAGATTTCAGGTTTTTAGTTGACTTTGACATGGAGGAATTTGCAGTTTGTTGTTTCAACAAATTACTCAAGTAAGGCAATTTTCATCCCCTCTATAGCCCCAGTGCCAAAGACTGAACACCTCAAAACTATTGGTCATGCATCTTATCAGGACTGCTCCAGAGGCATATCTAAAATGAGGACAACAGCAAAATTGGTGTTGAAATAGGAGCTTCCACTCTGAAACACATGTCTTTGGCTGGAAGAGAGTGGTTTTCATGGATGCAAGGTCGTCTTTAATGATTTTGTGACATCTGGCCTCTCCTATGTGAGGTTATTCTGGATCCTATTGAACTCTTGCGTTCTGCATTCCATTTGCTGTCTGAATGCTGGTTTTATCATTTGAATTGGAAGGAAGAGGATGGACAAGAGCTCACTGAAAGGACACCAATTAGTGGACAAACGAAGTAGACTTCTGCTGATTGCTCTAGGGTGGCAAAGAGCACTTTGAAGCCAGACTTCTTCGGGTATGGAAAAGCATCGTCTGGGATGACTCTTGGAACTGCTGAGCTGCTGATTATAGATCACATGCTAAAGGTGATTAGAAACAAAACACTGGGGTGCTGAAATAAGGGTTATTTTGTGAACTAACCATATAGCAGAAAAAGACTTCTCACTTTTGGGGGGAAGGAGAGGAGAAAGAAGGAGATGATATACACTCTCATCCATTTGTGCTAGACATCTTCAAAAATAAGGAGAAAAGTGCAACGGTTGAGGGAAATTGCAACCTCTACACTGGAGCAAAATGCAGAATATATAAGCATGGATACAAATTGATTTATATAGTGAAGATAATTTATAAGCATTTTATTGCCAAATTTTAGCAGTGATATTGAGAATATATGACTTTCTTGCTACCACCCCACTATCCCATGCTGGACATCCCCATTTCCCTCTAACATGCCAATTAATGTATCAGCATGAAAATAAGGAAGACTATAATGAAAGGAAGATTTCCAGTGAAGCCCAAATGCAGATTTCATAGCAAGAGAGCCCCAGTGTTGTACTTGCCTTTGAGTGGCTGAAGAGCTCAGCTAACTGCTCTGTATTCCCAGCCTGGCTCCTTCCTCCCCACCTTAAATAAAAAGCCCTCCCATCATGCTTATTAACATTCCAATTCATCAAAGCAATTGTTAAATAAAAAAATAATAATAAAAAAAATAAAAAAGGGAAAAGAAGAAAGCTATTTCAGCACTGACGGAAATTATTCTAACATTACATTTCAATAAAATCCCCCCTCCCCTGGTCCTCTGTGTATAAGCAATCAATGGGTTAAGTTTAGATCACTAACGTATGTTCCATGACCCCAGAATGCTTCATCAAATGTACTCATTACCAACTGAGCAAGTGAATGAGTAGTTGTGAGCCGCAGTTTAAGCGCTGATGGGATTGTGTGTGAGCCCCAACGTGGCCGAGGTATTTAAATTTTGATTTTTGTAATGGGCTTTGACATGTTTCATTTCCTCCGAGGGAGCACTCAAGACCTCTGAAAGTAAATGTTGCTAAAAAGTCATCAAGGCAGAATATTAAAATGCCATCAAATGAAAATTTCACTAATGCAATCCGGCTAGGCCTTCAGGTACCTGAGCGAAAAGGGGAGTGTCAAAGGTCCCGCTTCTTTTAGTGAAACATTATTTGTTCCTCTTCACTGACTGTTTCTCCAAAATAAATTATTTAAAGTCTTATTTCTTTTTTCTCCTGGGCCCTTTAAAGTTCAACTGCGCTGAGAGGAAATGTGGGGAGGGTTGCCGGGGGAAGGAGGTGTCATATGTAGAAATTTAACAAATTGCTGTGCACGCATCACGCGCCTGTGAAGATTGGTTTACACTCGCTGGATGTCGGGAGCCTTGATACGGGCAGGGGACGGGCACTGACACGCTCTGGTACAGGGCTTCAAACAAGTGCAGGGGCAGAGACCCACATGTGTCACCACAGGATCACAGCTCAAGGACAGGGGTCAGCCTAGAAGATATTAAGCCCATTCCCTTGGAAATGTGAGGGATTGGAGGGCTGGCGAGCTCATGCAGCACCTTCCAGGGTTCCTCTCCTCCCCTGGAGACAAGAAGGCTGCTGTAAATTTAGGAACCCATTCCCCAGTGAAATGGTAAAGCAAGAAGTATTCAGAGAAGAGTAATGAGGTGGTAGGAAAGCAATGTGGTGGTGGGTGTAGGGATCTTTCTTTTCAGGGGAAAGCAGAGCAAAGGCAAAAGGCCATTGTGTCCCAGATAAAAGAACTGGAGACTCTGGTTTCACTTCCACTTGTTTTATGCCTGTGCAAATCTGTGACTCTCTTGCTGTTCCTCCCGACTTACAACACTGGGCAAAACTTAAGCCCCTTGTTCCCAGGAGTCTGGAGGCAAATCAGAAAAAAAAAAAAATAACAAGCACTTTATTTAAAGAAGCATCATTCAGCTGAGCTACATTCAGAGTTTATGAGAAGGATGAAACAGAGGCACCCTCACCTCGTCCAGAATCCCTTCCCGGCTGACTCCACCAAGGATATTGGAACAATGAACTCAACCAGTGGAACAGGGAAGAGGAGAACTGCACCATCAGGCCAAACACTGATTGACTGAGCATAGGCAGGACGTTTGCGACGGTCAAACTTCATCAAGCTGATTAACACATCTCTGCCTGATACAGACACCACAGGAAGAGGGCAGGCAGCAACTGGAGGGGACAAGCAACTATTAAAAGATGGTTGCAAAACAAGGGTTTCCAAATGATTCATAACTACCCTTTGTAACCTCCCTACTGATGTTTGTTTCCAGTGAAGGGAGAGAGTGGGGTTGTTTTTCCTTTCCCTCAGCCATTTGTGTATCCCTCTTATAAAAATTCTGTGCAATGTATTTAATAAAAGCAAGTGAAAAGATATCTGAAGCAATTTCCCCAGTGACTCCCCAAGTCCGGGGGAAAAAAAAAAAAAATCCACTCTGCACACCCACAAAGTAAGCAATCTCATTTCAAAACCCATTCTACCAGTTCCTGACATTGTCTGATTTCACATTAGCACAACGGATGGAAATGGCATTCAAGCTAATTATCTACAGGAGACTGAGCAAAAGGTTTTGGTGAGCTCCAAAAATTAAATAGGAAAAAGAAAAGAAACGAGAAGAAACACAAAAAGCACTCCCCCAAAAGGCCCCATAAGATCCTTTCAAAGAAAAAAAAAATCCAAGGCAGAAAATAGTGAGTATACTTTTTGGGAAATCCCATGGAAACTAAGCCCAACCTGGATGCCCAAGGAGAGAACC
This sequence comes from Oxyruncus cristatus, assembly GCA_013399855.1. Classification (NCBI taxonomy): domain Eukaryota; kingdom Metazoa; phylum Chordata; class Aves; order Passeriformes; family Cotingidae; genus Oxyruncus; species Oxyruncus cristatus. Next base: position 982,064 of record VXAY01004120.1, read on the forward strand.
AGGCTCGCTGTCACCAGGGGAGTGTTGGAGTTTACAGAGCATACATAAATGCTTCCCACTTTTGGGGGGGATTTTGCAAACACCTGATTTGTGAGCCATCTGCCAAAGTTGTGGCTCAGATGCGTTTCATCTCAATTGGGATTAGGGTGAGTGATCCAAAAATGTGCGTCTCAATCTAAATGTTGCGGGTCATGTCCCACGACATTGGTACCTTGTCTCCGCTGGTATTCAGTATGCAAATGGGATGCAGCATGAAGTGATCCAACAACGAGATGTGATAGGGAGGCAAAAGACAGGACAATGTGTCAGGGAAAGAGAGAGAAGTAGCGGGATGCAGAAGAATGGAAGCAAGAGATTGGGGCAAAGCTGTTACAAGGAATTGAAGGTTGCAGTGCTGTGTGATTGAGAGACGTGAGAGCTGTTGGCAGAGAGTGGCTGGAAAATTATACAGAGACTGGAGGTGGCAATATCACAACCTGCAACCTCAGTGACAGAAACCTGAAGTCAACAGGAATATTTTTCTGATAAGAGAATAGACCTCAGACTGGGAGAAAAAGGGTTATTTGCAAATAATGCCACTTCTTTTTCTACTTGCAAGTTTGGTTTGTTTGTTATCAGTTTCAATTAAACTTGAAAAACTAGAATAGTGCCCCTTAAGGTACCCAAGGTGGCTCAGAACCCAATCTACATTTTCTTTCAGCTCACTTCTAATTCAATATATTTTGACATTTAAATTAAGAGCTCAAGATCTGATAGGCAAAACCAAAGACTTTAAGAATAACAGAAATTACAAAAAAGACAATTCTCAATTTCTTCACACTTGGCAGTCATTTTTAGCAATAGTTACAGCTAGACAAATATTTTGGTTGTAAAAGCTCCTTTCAAAATGCCTTTTTGGTTTAAGAGCAAAGAAAAGAAAAATTCAAACTGACGAAATTGTTGCTTTTGAAGAAGTCTAAGAAAAACTCAAATGTTTTGTTAATTTTCTTTTTCAGCTTGAATTGCTCTGTTCTCAGTACACTTTACGTTGATTAAAATTAAGACTTCCCAAGAATAAAATATTTCAGTGTGGATTGTTTTTTTCTTCAACTCACTAAGGCATTCAGGACATTAACAAAGGCTCTTTTTCAGCTGGACTTTAAACAGTCTATTTAAAAAAAAAAAATCACAAACAAGCTGAAAAATCAATTATTCACACAAATCTAGTATTGACCTTCTCTATAAATTACTCAGCCATCCAGTTCTGCCCACAAATTCATATGTAAGTCACAGCGAAACCAAAGGAAACTGAATATGAAACTGGCTGTAACTAGACTGTTTAGCAAATCTTACAAGAAAACACATACTCAAAAAAAAAAATCTAGCAAAGAAAACATGGAAAATAGCAAAGGAGACTAAATTTTCATTGCTTTTGGAGACTGAATTTTCAAAACTTCTGAAGAATTCCTCAGCAGTGAGCAAGAAACCCCAAATTCCCTTCTGCTTCACAGATAACTCTTCTTTATGGTTTGTATTTTAGGATTAGATTGAGGGACTGAGAGCCTCTGTTGTCTGCTGATTTCTGGTGTGCTTTTTAACATGCCTGGAAAAGAACAGGGAGACATCTGGAACCACTATAGGATGGGGGAGCCTAGGAATGGCACAGGCAGCCTGCAGGTGAATTCTAACCTAGCTGATCCAAGCAGACATTTGACCTTTGCTAAAGCCTGTTACTGCCCATCTTCACAGTTTCAGTGTCACACCACATTCACTGGGATGATGGCAGAAAAGCAAAGAGGGATACTCAAACTCCATTCATTCATATTGTCCAATTCTGCACTTTAAATTCCACATATAGCTGAAATTACTTTGAATCTGAAACAGTTGGGAACCATTTGGAACTCTACAAAGAATCTCTCTTTCAAAACCAATCAAAACTTTTTTTTTTTGTGTGTGTTGTTTTCTCTTTGTGAGCTTCTTGCTTCACAATAAACGATACAGAAAAGAAGCAAACCCGCTAGAGACACCATTGTGGGAAAGACTTTCAGTTGTCAAGGAGAGCATTTGACAAACTTCTATAGCAGTAAATCCTCTGGCCCTATTTTATCTAACTTGGCACAATGGAGGTATGATGCTTGCAGAATGCACTATGTTTACTTTAGTTTCTCTTCCAAAAACTCAATCAATATTGCAGCCTCACCGTCTTCTTTTATAATTGGCAATTACGGCCTGACTGCCTTGACACCCGAGTATCTTCATGTGTGTTACTCTGTTTCCTGCACAGGCAACTTAAACCAGGCAGAAGCGTGTCTGCATCAAGGCACGGAGTGAGCAGTTTGTCTTTAAGCCACTGACTCCACACATGAACTTTCCCCACATTTTTTGCCTTTCTTTGACCTTCATGTGTCTAACTGGAAAATGCCTTTTTGAAGAAAGAAGTACTATTCGCTGGAAAAGATTCCTAAACAGCAATGACAAAAGAAGAAGGGTTAATAAGGCCTTCAAAATTTTCCATTGGGACTTTTGACCCAAAGCTTGGGAACACAAAAGCTTGATTTTTTTTTTCTCTGGTCGGATCTCTGAATTTCATAGCATAGACTTATTGCAGTGTTATGTGCATCCGTGTACTTTGGGAAGCTGCTTCTGACTGACAGCTCCTCTAAGGCCCATAAGACACACCATGTTGATTGCCTCAAAGCAAAATCTTCAGAGTTTCCTTTGACGAGCCTGCCTCCTCCACTCAGTATCTGAGATCTGCTTAGGTGGATTTTGGAAAGAACATTATCCAGGAAGCACTAACAATACACTTTAATTTTCCTCTGGACCTACTTGCTGCCGAAACACTCCCAATCTGCTTTTGAGAAAACTGTTTTCTGATAAACGTTATTTTAAAAGTCAGTGCCTTGTCCAGGAGAAAAATGAAGACAATTAGGTCTGGCTAATAATGAGAAAAATACTCAACAAAATATTTGTACAAATGAAATCTGATGGTGAACTCAGGTTTTTCTAGGTAAAGACCTTCATTGCATTCATCCTGCAAAAGCATTCTGCTTTAAAAAGCAAAAAAACCCAAAACCAAAACAAAACAAAACCAAAAACAAACGAAAAAAACCCAAAACAAAACAAAACAAAACAAAAAAACAACCCCCAAAAAACCCCCAAAGCTGCAGCTGTTTTAAACCTTCAGGTTTGGTAAAAAAGGAAATCCCAGATAAGCACATAGCTCTGATTACATGGGCCTGTAGTTTGTAGAAGTTCCCTTATACATATTTTACCTTTCAAGAAGGAAAAAAAAAAAGATACAAAAGTTTTGGGTACTAGGGAAATTGGGGAAAGGTGAACAATGCCATGGTTAAATGTATGGCTACAGCGAAACCAGCAGACAACACTTGGAACAAACTTATTTAATAAGTGGTACCACTACACTGTATGGATAAGCAGATTATGATCACTTTGTCTGCAAAAAGTATATAAAATAGAAATTTATAGAAATGCCATAAAAATAAAAAGTGGTAGTGAAATACTTCTAAAATCATAAATGAAAACCAGGAGGACCTTGTAGCATTGGGAGAAGGTGAGTCAGAGAGAAGACAAGTGAAAAAGTTTAGCATAATAATGAACAGCATAGAGAAGTTAAATCAAGGAATGATTTATCACTCTTCCTATAACCCAAGAACAATGCAGTGCTTTTAAATTTGAGAAAGTAAACAGCTTCCTTGGTGTTGCTTTTTTACCCAGTGACTTATTAACCTATGAGATTCATTACCACAAAGTCTCTCTGGAGTCCAAAGCAAGATTGAAAAAGCCATTTGACATTTATTTTGATAATGACAAAAACTACTGTTCATTTTGAGCATCTTTAACTCACTTTTTCCAAGGGGTTGGGGTAAACCCTCGGGCTTCCTGGCAGAAATCTAAACTCTAATTATTGAAGGTCAGGAAGAAACTTCTTCTCTTGGCAGGTCATCCCAGAGTTGCCCACTAGAGGGTCTCCAGGGTGTTCCTTGAAGGCATCTGGTCTTGGTCATCATTAACAGCAAAGAGAGGCCTTATCCAGGATAATGATTCCCGTTTTCCCGTGTGTCGGTATATTCCCGTATGCAAGCCCTCTGCAAATGCCTGTGTTTAGCAGAACAGCCTTTAACTGGGGAGCTTTCCTGCAGGAAAAAGGGAAGCCTGCTTGTCCCTCTGTCTGATTTTACCTCCCCAGTCCTACCGGCTCGGATCAGAACAAAGAGCCGTGGGGGAGCAAAGGGAAGACATAAACCAGGAGTAACAACCCTGCATCCCTTTGCAGAGATTTTAATGGTATATGTGTGGAAAAGTAATAAATGGGACATAGCCCATTAGGCAAGAACAAATTTTCTTCCCATAATTTTATCTTTGTTTAATTGAATATTTAATTAGTATAAATATGAAACTAATTTTTTTACGTGCTCAGTACATTTAGCAAGAAGTGTTGATCCTGGTCTGCATCTTGAGAGGCATTTATGCAGACACGGACAGCAGCCATGCCCTTCTTGTCCCCTTCTGTGTGCTAATAGAAGTGAGCGGGTCATTTGGCATTAGCAAAGGAGTAACTTAGCATTTGCACTGAGCTGAATCTTGCCAGACTGTGTGCATATTGGAGCCAGTAGACAGCGGCTCCTTTCACGTTGATGAATGGCTTTTTTCAAGCGTTCTGCTCCCTAGTTATGAGAAGGGTGACCCGGTCAGGAGACGACTTTATGAAGCTATAAAAAATGTATGTCACTTCGGACTCTCTAATGTCACAGGAAAAAAAAAAAAAAGGGAGAGAGAGGGAGAGAGAGAGAGGGAGGGTAAAAAAAAATCCCGTGCACAAAAAAATAGCAGGGTAATAAGCCTGTTTTCAATGCTCTAAATAGCATTCTGTCTACAGCCCCTGTGTATCCCTGTGAGCTGGGGCTGCCGCTTGCTTCAACAAAGCAGCGAGGGTTTTGTGTGTGTTTAAAAAGGTTGATTCTCTTTGCCTTCCTATCACAGTAAATGCTTATCATGATGACAACAAGGCATTGGGAACGCTGGTCGGGTGGCTGTTACGTCGGCTGCTGCGAAAAAGCTATAATGCACTTTAAAAAAAAAAAAAAATGTAATCCACTCAAGGGGGCTCTGACTTTTAAGTATGCAGAACAGCTCAAGAGAAAGGCACCATAAAAGCAAAGTAGCTTTGAAAGGGCCCTTTCATCTAGTATTTTATAAAGTATTTTCTCTCTGTCACAAAGAATAAAAAGTAAAGGGTTGCCAGGTATGTTTGCCCCCATGTCTGTGGCTAATACTCTGGAGTTTAAAGATACCAGCGTGTAGATTTTAACAGACGACCCTCTGTAGATCCATAATTTAGCATTCATTGAATTTTCCTATTTCTATTTAGGCTTTGATATGCATATTTCATTGCATTAGATGCTTCCCCCTCCCTCATGTCCCCCCTCCACCCACCTTCCAGAGATGTAGCACATTTTATAACTGATGTTAAAATGTTAATTTGCACAAGGTAAGTGGCCCGGAGGATTGAGGGCAGAGGCCTTTTCTTTATTAGGATTTCAATTAGTCACGGGCCAAGTTGGGAACGCCCAAGTTCTGGGTTTGAACGCTGCCCTTGCCAAAGCTGAGATGCAAAAGCTCCTGAACTCCTAGACCCAACCACTAGTCTGCTTTCCTGTTTTTCCTGGTGGGATTTCCAGTTCTCACCCCACCCGGCATTGGAACAACTTGCATCACGGTAGAAAAAAGACTAAGCTGTGAGTCGAGTGCCAGGCTGAGATAAATCATGGACATGTCTTTGTAGAAACTTGGAAACCTCTGTGGGTTTTTGACAAGCAAAAATTGGCCTGGGAGGAACACAAATCAGCAGGATTCAATAACAGCAACATGCAAGTCAGCGCAAATGGGTGGAGGCGACACAGAATGGAACTTGCACCTTTCTGGTATTCTATGGGGGCACAAAATGGATGTAGCTTTAATTCATTTAGAAGTCCCTGGAGACTGAACTGAGTCCTAATGAAAGTTCCCATTGAAGTTAATGGACCTGATTCTCTTCTCATTGCAGGGAGTAATTCTAATTAAGTCAATCGAGTTACACTAGCACAAAACTGGTGTATGGGAGAGGACTAGCAGGTCTTGGGAGAGTTGAGCCTCCTAATGACAGGACTAAAATTGAACTCTGAAAATTCCAAACACTCTTGCACTGAAATAAATTTAGCGTAATTGCATCAAAACGCATCCACGGAGCAGTGGCCTAAATTCTGCGGGATTGTTCATGGGTCATAACTGTGTAATTCCACTCTCTTCCTCATGGAAGCAAGATTAGGATTTTGCTTTCAGTGCTTGGAGAAGGAAAAACAAGCCCAGAGAAAGGAACGCTTTTACTTTTATTATATTTTCATTGTTCTTGACTCTAACCAGCATATACATAAATCTATAGCAAAGCTTCTGCTTCTTCCCCACTGAAGGAGACAGACTCCAAGCAGTAAAGCAAATGGAAACCAAAGGTAAAACATAGTCTACTTCCAAAAGCTTTGTATCTATGGAGGTGCTTTACAAAGTATGGGATGAAGGGGGAGCTTACAATGACAGCTCTAAGACTGTAACAACTTGTGACAGGACTGGCTGTCACCACCTCAACATCCTGCCTTAAGCCCAGTGGCACTTTTCATACCATGGGAAAATAGAAAACCATCACCAGGCATTAACTCGGTGGCCCCCTTTTCCTGATCCAACCAGAGAGCTGATGACCCACCAGTGTATGAGGTGGAGATGGTGCATGCAAATCCCAAGAGAGCTATTTAAAGTCACATTCTTTTTTTTCCCCTCCCATACTTTCATCCTCTGAAAATGTTTAAGCTTGGTAATGCATAAAATATATATTTTTGCAAGAAAAAAAAATTTCCTCCATTTAAGAATTTATTAACAATTTACGTAATTGCTTAAGTAATCTGCATAATTGACAGAAAGTTTAATTTGACCCTAGTTCAAATGCAACACTTATGGTTTTAAATTGAAATGGGTATAATTCATTTATGAGAGTAATTAAGCCATAGTGTCTAACAAATACAATGTATGCTGCCTGAGGCCTTCAAGGCCAGAACATACTATTAGGATGTTTTATTTAAATATGTCAAATCTATTCATCTCCAAAGCCGCCTGTGCTAAAATATATCAAATGTCTTACTTGACCTGTAAGGTGCCCTACTGAAAGCAGGGCATTAAAAAAAATTAAAAATAATAATAATAAAAAAAAAATCACAGGCTTTTCTGCATGCCTAAGGAAAGGAAGGAGTGGTGGAGGGGAGACCAAGGCAGGAGTGCTCTGAATGAGATTTTCATACCTACCAGCAGCTATGCAGTTTAAGGAACTGGGTTTGCCTCCGTTAAGTGAAACCTGTATGCAGTGCCAGCACCAGGCTATTTACAACCACGTAAGCCATCCAGATAGAACTGAGGTGGTGCAGAAGTCCTTATGTTGGCCCTGTGCAGAGACAACTGAGCAACACCTGGAAATCCCTCGACCTCTTTGAGGCCCTCCAGTTTCTGTTACCATGAGATAGGAGAGAGCAGGTGATCCCCAAATGCCAGAGCTGGACAACTGTCTCTTCTCAGACTACTCTTCTTGAGGATGCCCACTCAAGGTTACAGCTGTCCTTTGAGGACAAAATTCACCAATACTTCCTCAGTCTGACCAATGCTTTCCTTCAGCTGTATTCCTGTTGAAATTTTCGCTGCCACTCAAGGTCCCAGAGTGTCAGAGTTCGCATTTCCCTGTATTTGGGTATATGGAGTCTGATCGCCTGTAATCATTTTACCTTCAGGGTTGGTAAATAAAAGCCTAAATAATGTTGCTTCTGAAAAGCAGGTCCTAAAACTGTGGACATCTAGTATGTTTTTAATGAAGTCCACTCTATCTGTAGGGCAATGGTCAGAAGAGTTGAGGTTTAGTCTTGAGAAGGAAAAGCACTGGAGACCTGTTCAGCAGGAAGAAGAGTTTTTATTTTTTGTTGTGGAATGTGTTATTTTTGCCACGTTGCTATGCTGAGATCCCCTTGTGGGCCTGTAATTTCCCAGGGTTTAGGACTCAGACTGTGAACCCATGCCTGATTTCATCTGATTCTCCGTGTTGGACAGCCTGGCTGATTCATTCTCCAAAAGCAGTTCCAGACTTGCCTGTGTATAACAAAACCTCAGCTTCTCAGTCATTTCAACAAGTTGCCAGTTAGGTACCAAAATGTTGATCATTCTTTCTTGAAAGAACATCCACTATCATCAGGTAGAAAAATTCATGGTTGTGTGGTACATGCTATAACTTCTGATCCTTCTTCTGCGGTCAAAATAAATGAAATATGAAATAGGACTTTGCTTTTTTTTTCCTCAAGAGGCATGTTCCCAGTGTATTGCAAGGCAGACCTACTCACTTTTCTAATTAAGATATGATGTGATATACATAGGAGGGAGAGATGAGATGCAGATGAATGTATGCCAAGTAGCGATCTCAATTACCAGCCATGTTGATTAAAACTGTCTGATATTAAGGAATTTATTAAATGCCTTCCACAAGCTACAAGAATATGCGGAAGAGCAGTTTTGCCCACTCCTGTGGTTGTGTCACTAGTTTGATGATGGATGGTGTTTTTATCGTAAGTAGCAGCTTCAGAGAATGAGGAGCATGAAAAAAAAATCCCACTTTCATTAAAAAAACAGTGGAGAGATGATCAAATCACAACGGTTCAACAAGTTACCATGAGTCAGCTAAGCTGCAGCAACCATTCCTGGGCATGCTTTTAGCTGAAAGCAAATGCCAGCTTATATGGTAAGGCTCAGTCTGCCATGAAAGAGGGCAAAGTGACGTGTACGGTTTTGCATATGCCCCAGGCAGAAGAATGCCCTTGCAGGAAATCACTGCAGCTGGCACATGGTAACCTGGTAGCAGGTAGGAAACATGCATTTTAGCCTGTTCTCAGGCATGATGTATAATTGGGAACGCCACTCAAATTAATCCTAAGTAAATGCAGCCCATTAATGGAAGCACATGCTCATTGACTGATTTTATTTTTTTTTTTTTAATTTAGTTTAAGAACTACTGATTTTCTTGGAAATCAATTAGGACAGGAAAGAAGAAATGTCCAGTTAGTTGATGAGCCAGAATGACCATGCATTTTTCCAAATTGTTAGGGGTTTTACAGTCCTCATTGACAGAGCCATGGAAGTGCTTACAAGGATCTCAGAGGACAGAGGCAAGACCAGATTTTAGAGAAAAAAAAATTATAACCTCTTGAAATATGTTTTGTTACATCATTGAATTCTCTTCAACTGCACTGGGCCTAAATAAATGGCTTGAGAATGTTAAAGCCAGTATCATGTAAGCGAGAGAGTACATTGTGGTTTTAAGGAAAGGTCACATTTAAATGTCAAAAAGGGGTCCTGTTTCTGGTATTGTGTTCCTAACAAATGAGTGGGATTATTAACTTTGTTAAAAAGAAAGAACTACATGCTTTTGCTAGTGTCAAATCCCACCTGATAGGAGACATTGCCCACGTTTGGGAGCTCTCAAGATGACATTTAGAAGGAGCATTCTTGGATTGGGAGAGGAGAGCAGCAGGACAGGAGGTTGAGGGTCCTGGGGCAATTCGTAGGTGATTCCCATCACAACCACTCAATCAGCCCTGTGAGATTGGTTGGAATGCCTGCAAGGCAAACTGACCTCAGCATAAAAATCAGGCCCCTGTACAAATCTCTTCGAACATCTTTGATTCCGGAACATCTGCCCGGAATCAAGCACCACCAGTGAATTACTGATCATCATTACTGATCTAATAATAATCTCATAAATAATACATTGGCCTCAGCCAAGGCAGCAGCATGAAGTACTACTAACCCTGAAGGCACAGATTTCTTCTGAAGGGCCTCAGTTGAGCTTGTACCATCAGTTAAAAGTGAATGGGCCCAATTTGGAGTTTCTAGGTAGACATCTAGGTAGCAGATGGACACTAGGTAGCACAGAATAATTTTACATCTGTAGTAGATAGACCATTTCTACAATAAAAAATATATTGCATATGACACATAAAATATATAATTATTATTAAGAAAATCAAGTATTTCTTGGCTTAAACCAACAAAACCAGAATTTTCTGCAAAATTTTTATTTACAAACTCCTAGTTTGCGTTTAAAAAGAAGGGTTGTGATTAAATCAGTCAATCAATCATCATTCAGCCCATTTCTTTCTGAGCAATGTTGGCTAAATTCAGCAATCCATGTTTAACATTTTAGCCTGCATGCAAGGACTGAAGGGAGCAAATCTCTATGTGACTTGATACTCAGATGCCCTACATTATCAACTCTCCACCCTGCCATTCTCAGTCACAGAATCACAAAATCGTTAAGATTGGAAAAGACCACGCTAAACATAACCTTATCAGGATAATGCTCCAGTATAAACTAAGATAAACTAAGTGCAGGTTCCCATGTGAACATATGCTGGATCCTCACCAACAATTCACCAAGGAGCATTGCAGCTATCTTAAGGAGTATCCTGGTAGAATCTGCCTTGTTTCCCAAAGCCTTTCAGTTCAAACAAGGCAGAAATTAGTTTTGAATACCTATCCAGACCAGTCTGACATATTCCTGAAATATCTTTAACATGTTAACTCCTGCCTCAGTTAAAACCTGAACAAAGAGCTTCACACCAAAAGTTTAGAAACATTGTGTAAGCAGTCACCTTTAACTATATTTAAAAAGACATTTCATGTCTGAGAGGACGATTTTCCTACCCCTTTTCCACAGTGCATCACTGCAGAAGCAGTGAACTGAAATCAGTAAGATTTCCACGGGGCAAATGTCATATGATAAGAAAAGTAGAGGGCAAACTAAAGGGGAAGCAGGGAGGGCTGTGTCCTAGGTAAAACTGAACTGACTAGAGTAAAATTTCAGGAACAAATCTCACACTCTGAAGTTTCACCCATTTACATTATTTTTTCTCTTTCATTCCATGTTTTTATCATATTCTTAGCTCAGGCCCTGGTGCATTTATGTGTAGTCCCACAAATAACTGTAAGGGCAGCTGACATCATTGAGACATCAAAGTACCTGATAGGGCATTTAAGTGTGCAAATGACCTTCAGTACACCCAGTGAGAGCACAGAAATGGAAATAGGGCTTTAAAGTCTGGCCTCTAGTGTTTAAGTGCAGGTGATTCTGTATTGTTTCATTTGAAGTGGTTCTAGCTGGGCTTGGAATTTGCGTCCCTGAACCATCAGAATGGCCTGGAGTTTCTTAATTACCAAACAAATGGAGAGTAGCTGCTTGATTTTGACAGCTCCTTTGTGTATCATTCTTCACAGAACATGAATGATTAATGGAATTTTCCCAACACAGTCAAAGTTGTTTACTGATGGAATTAAAGCTGAAATTGGCAGTGCTCTTTAGGGAGGACTTTTTCTATAATGTCACCAGACCTGCCAAGCTCTCCTAAAAAATAGGAACAATTAGTGATGGGTCAGAAGGATTCTGGGTATTAAAAGGTTTGGTTCTCTCCAATGAAAGAGAAAAGGGGGGTGGATGGGTGAAAAAAACCTGAGAATAAATGAAAAAAAAAACCAAACCAAAAAACCTAAAGCCTGTTATTGATTATTTCCTTCAGGGAGTAATATCCTTGGACCCACATTCTGTGCTTGAATTAAAAGGGAAATAAGTTAAATTTCAGTAACTGAAGATGTGAAATACAGAGAAGACAGGTAAAGGAAACCAATGTTCAACCTTTTATGGTTAAACACTTTTCATAGGTCACATGAACATGAAGACTATTTGGCTTCAGTGAGTGTAGGCTTCCCATCATCAACACAAGGTGACACCTTATGTGCCACTGTCAAATGACTTGAGGCAGTGGCTATCAAGAGGTGGAAGAAGAGCCCAAGTGCACAACCAGAACAGCTGTGTTTAGAACATGGCATTTGTGGCTTTGCTGCCAATTTGAGCAGTAGAAATGCCTGGAGGAACAGCTGTCTGGTGCAGAAGGCAACCATTACTGGAGGACACGGAGTATCTCGTGCATCTTGTCTTGTAGGGAAGGTTACAGGGCTGCTGGGTGGCCCAGGGAGCTGCTGTCACTGGAAATCTACCGGTACAGACTCTGGGGATGAGAATATTCAGGTGAAGGAGATAGAGAAGAGGATGGGGGTCCTGGTTTGCACGGAGAGCATGCAAGGAAGCTGACTGCAGTGAATCAGGCAGACCTGCAAACTAAATAATTTGGAATTATTCTGAACACAGTCATAATTATTTTTTTTCCACATGTATTTTCACCATTTGCCTTCCTGTCCCCTTACATTGCCAGATTCTACAGGCAGAAAAATTTGTGGGAGTAATATCCTCCCATCAGCAGTGGTTCATCTGGGACACACTTACGAAGTTCATAATAAAGGCAAGCCCTACAGAGCGTGCTCAATGTTTAAAGTGTTTTATGAACAACTTTACACCAACCCCAGGAGATAGTTAGATAAGCATGTGATTTATTTTTATTCCCATTTTCCAGATGGAGGAAAAATAGTGAAGTGACCTTCTAAAGGCCGCAGAAGGAGTTGAAACGGAGATGAGATCAAGGAGCTCCTGACTACCCTGCGTGTGGGGAAAACATCAGATTGTTCTGCATCTCTCTTCTGCATCTATTGCACTGACAAAGGCCTTTCACCACACTCACGTGAACATGTCTACAAGATGGATTTTTATGGCTGCAGTGGAATCTGGTAGAGGGCCAGGACATTTTGGTTTTTAGCTATCCCGTATCATATTTGCCTGATGTGCTTCTCTCTGTCCTCCTCTCCTGCCTCTAAGCATTTTTCAATAAACAGGCAAAATTACCCAGGAACAAGGCTGCAAGGGCCAGCACAGAGCCAGTGGAGTCACATGCCTCCCATACTTGTATAGTTAGCAGCAAGTATATATAACACAGCCCTGCCCTTCCTCTTCTAATGAAAGTGGCTCAGCACCAGGTAGGTGATCAGCTGCCAAAGGAGATTAATCTCCCTTTTTAGCATGTGTTTTGGGGTTGGAAGGGATATCAGTTGCTTTAGTATGTTTTTAACATCATCTAAAGCGTAGCCAAGGGTTATAATCATACCCTTGGGAGAGCAAAGGTACAATAGATAGCTAAGTGCCTCTAATCCACAGCAGCATGATTATCTATTGATAACTGCCTCTCCCCTTTAGCTGTCCTACCGATCCAGAGTTTGGTTAATAAAAACAAATGAATTCAGCATTCCACAGCACAGTAAAGAACATGCATTGGGGGTGTCAGCGTGGGGGAAGGTTAACTGTTCTCCTTTGTTTTCTTTTCTTTTAATGCAAAACCCAACTGGCCTGGTGATGTCCAGATATGCACAAATATCAATGCCAGATACTCACTTGCACAGACAGAAGTAATACAAGTACAAAGGAGCAGGCTGGGGTGGAGGAAGGGGAAGTGGCTGGGGCCAAGAGTTGGGAGCCAATTCTTGCTGCGATGTACTCTTACTGCCTTTGTGATCCTGGGCAAGACTCCTGGATTAAATTTAATATCTAGGGCTCGATCCAATGACTGATGTTAATTAGAAAGTAAAAGGCCCTTTCACCTTCCGCTACTAAATTTGACCTGAAGTTAGTTATCCGTAGTTAATTCTGGACTATTGCACCCTAAAGTCAGACTTCAGGACTGACGAAACTCCACAGTTTCTACTGACCTTTGTAGGATATTTCGTTTGATAATACTGGTCATGATTTCCCCACATATCATTTTCATTTTCTGTGAGAAAGGAAGAGCAGTAGCACCTTTCCTCTACACCACCTTGACAAATTTATAAGGGACTCTATGGTTTTGCAGGCTTTTTAAGAATTACTTTCAAGAAAGAACAGTGTTGGAAAGACATACTGAAAAATCTTGTGTGCTGCGTCTCCATAAGCACTGATAGTAGATTGTGAGTGATGTGCCTGAGCCTGGTCACATTCGCAATGGACCTATTCAGAGTTATTTGCATTGCACCATAATAACACCACAAGGAAAGTTCTGCACAGATCCAAACCATGCACGTACCACACAGCCCATTGGTTCTTGCCATTCCCTCACTGGGAATTAAACTCTGAAGGTTAAAGTCTGAGGAGAATTAATACTTTTCTTTGAAAAGCTTCTGTAGAAGATAGTCTTAGGGGAAAAAAAAAAAAAAGACCCCAAAAAACCAAACCAAACAGAAAAAAAAAAATCCAAACTCCAGCTTATTTGTTCATCCATCATATTTTCCAGGCAACTGGTCTCTTGAGAAACCTCCAAACAAATAGCCAGAAGTGAGTGGTGGGGAGAGGAAAGATATATATGAATTCTTTCAAACAAGGCATGTCTTGAAGCTACCTAGATTTTCTACTGGAATGTAACCTTCATGTTCTTTCCTGATACTGGCAAGGGTGGGGTAGTGGTTTGACAGTAAACCAGTGGACCTGCAAAGACATGGAGTCTACTTGAAGGAATCAAAATTCCTTTAAAGAATGGTCTGTCCAGCCATTGCAAATGTCCTTGAAGTTCAAGCACTTGTATAACATTTGTTTGGTCATAAGACTGCCTGGTCTTGTGCTGTTTTAAACAGTTCAGAGACAGATAAACATCTACTACAATTAAAAAAAAAAAAAAATCAATTGATCACATGCCCAGGCAATACTTACCACGGACTGTGCTTATTTTGGCTAAAGACATAAGGGAAATTTTTTAAAAAATGCCCTGGAGGGCATAAACAATTAGCAAGACAGTTAAAAAAGCAACCCCAACACTCTACCTTAATTGGAGGCATTGCAAAAAAATCCAAACAATTTGATCTCTAACAAAGGAAGGCCTGTCAGGTCAGTAACCCAGATCTGAGGTAATGGTTTCATATAACAATACTGCTTGACTTGGTATTCATTTTCCACTAAAAGTTCAACCTAACAGCAGCTGTCAAATACCTTTGGCTAATTCCCCTGTAGCTGTTTTGGTACAATTTTGGTGGTGTAATACATGGTATCACCCGACCCCAACAAGGCCACCACACTGTTAACACTTTGCCCTTGGGAGGCACATGAGTGGGTTGGAGCAGTTACAAATTCCCCTTAGGTATTTAGGAGAAAGACCTGCTCACACTCCTGACTGCATCTCTGCTGTACTTTGTACCACAGTAGTGCTGAAATGTGTTTCTTTCCAAATCATTAAAGCCTGGCATTTTAGAGCTGGGCTCCAGGGAAAATGTCCCTGGCCCTCTGTGCCTTCCCTCCTCTATTTCAAAACATAGATGCTAAGCTTCAGTGCACCTTCCTGCCGGATTTTCAAACAACTCAGTGTTTTACAGGCTTCAGTATATTATAAATATTGGCTCTTGCTTTTATTTCCTTTTCCCCCTAACTGCTGTTCAGGCTTTTTTGTTGCTTGGATTGTGCAACATTATGTGTGTAGTAGGATGCAAATTCTACACATTCTGTTGAGCTCCACCTTTTCTTCCTTCATCATCTGTATCTGCACAGGCTTTCTGTTAACTCATCCCTGAATAATTCCCCTGGAATCTTCTTGATGAGCTATTCTAAATATCCTGAATTCAGAATGGGAAATGAAGGCAGGGATGAGAAATGTCCTCTCTCATCATGGCACTGCCCATGTCCTGAATCTGTGCCACCTTTCAGAGAGAAAGTCAGATAAAGCTGATGGATGTGGCCAACAGTCTCTGCATGTCTAGACAATCTGCATAGTTTTCCTTATCCAAAGAGGCAAGTCAGAGACATTTGAAGCAAGAGGCTTTAGGGTGAGCTTCTAGTCCCTTTCAGTAGCTCTTCAAGTCTCACCTTAACCTCAGTCTTCACCTCTTTGGATAAATCTTTGGATTGGAACCCTTAATTAATGGAAATTTTCAGGATTACGCTTGGCACAGAGGACACCCTGTATCGGCAGAGCACAAGAGGGTGAAGTGTTTCCTAACTCCATTTCAGAGTAATTTATCTCGAAATCACTGGCATCCACTTTTTCAACCATGAGCAGGTTTATTTTACAACCCAGAAAAACTAATATTCTTTCCCTTTAGGGATGCGTTTGCTACTTAATTCTACATCTCCATTTCTTTCATGTTCTTACACCAAAGGAATCATAATTATTACAATTATTATTATTAATAGTAGTAACAATAAAATTTCAACTTCTTCTTTTCTTTAAGGCACAACTTTGTTCCACATGACTGGCTATAACAGACTCAACTTCTTTGAAAGTAATGGAATTACATTGCTAGCACAGTTCACTGGGCTGCCTCGAATTTTGGAAAATTCGTCTCTTTTAATGTCTCAGCCACACTGAAGCTCAGCATCAGTTGCTAAGCTTTGGGAGCTCAGGATTGCAACCCAGCAGTCCCAAATCTAAACCATGCCCTGAAAGGACCCAATACTGACATTGGTGTAATGGGGCCAAGGATCTGGTCTGGACTGCAAGATCTGAGGCTTTCGTTGGAAGTTAAGTGGGAAGTGACACGACTAAAATCAGAGGGAAATGTTTCATATCATTCTGGTGGACGACACCTACCTGTGTTCTCATCTCTGAGTTGTAGCAACTCATGAGCCCTCAGATCGGGGATGATTTATTGATAAATTGAGTGGACAGGACTGTCCCTGCTTGTATGGATTTTAGGCACTCACAGAAAGCAGAAGGACCCTGTTAAGTCAACTATTTCACCTTCCTGAATCAAAGTCCAGGTATTTATATCACAAAGTTCACAACTAGATCCTGTAGATGTTGATAACATTACTGTACTCACTGGAAATAACACATATCTGTACCTGCTGATAAACACCAATATTTCAATATTCAATATTCAATATTTTTGTTTAACTTCCTAGAAATTAACAACCAGACTTTTCAAGTCCAAACTCTAATGCCGCCCCCACCCCCCGCCACACAAGAAGTGGATGATTTCAAAAGCATTTGAATTTTTAACGGAGATGCAGCACTAACACTGATTCCCCAGGAACAGAGGACTGAGAAATTCATCAGGCAGGCATTTAGCTGGGGGCTTTCCCCCACCACAGTGTGCACGCACTGGGAAAGGAGTTGTGTTTAGCCCACTGCAATTTACCTGCATGATTAACCATCGACACTGTTTTTGGATGTCTAATCAGATTATATTGGGTTTATGTACAATTTCCTAAGCAGGGCGACTGATAGATTGATCAAGGGTAGATGGGATCTGACAGCAGAATATTATGGCAGAATTCTTCCGGTGATGGATGAGCCCACCTTGACACAAACTCCAAAGCTTCGCCTCTTAGTAATAAATCTCAGCATGAAGTCATCTGTCTCTGACCTGAAGCTCGAAATCAACGACTCAGGATACTGAAGTTTCATCGTCTTTATGAACATTTAAGTTGGCTCAATGGCATAAATACACACCTCCCACATTCAATCTCTTTAATAATGGCAGGCCTTATAATGTTGGGGGGGTTTAATTTTTTTTTAATGTTATTTATTTTTGTTTGTTTGTTTGTTTTATCAAAGTTAGCAGCTCATAACTGATTTTCCCACCAGCCAAGGAGATCGCCGCTAATAGATTACATTCTGCATGATGCTTAATGAGCCATGATTGGGAAAGGAGATGGGAAATGGCACTTTGGATTGATTTAGCAAGGATTCAGTGGAGGCAATGCCACGACTCCACAAATTGCAGCAGGTTTTATGTGGTGCCATAGTATTACACAACAGGCACCTCAGCTAAAACCTCCAAAATGCCCTGCTAGATTGAGAATTTAACTTGTATTTTCAAAAGCTAGTTGAAGTCAAATTCTGAAAAATATGGCTATTTAACCAAAGGGCTTTTTCAAAGCAATGTAGTAACTTTCAGTAGGAAATGATTGCATAGACTTGAAAACAAAAAGAAATAAATTTTTCCCCAAGCCCACCTGAAAAATCCTCTGCATAATCTGGAACTCTAAAAATAAGGATAATTTACTCTTTGCTTGTGAACTGCCTTATGTACAAAAGGTAGGATGGTGCAATATGATGTCCACACTATTGAGAATTAATAATCTCATTTGCCTGGGACTTAAACCAAGGCCACTGATGAAAGAAACTGTGGCCCTACTTCTTCATGGGATTTAAGCACCTAATTTTTATCAATTTCAGCAAGAGGTAAAGGTTTAGTTCTTTTTGAGTATCCAGGTGCACAAGTCCTCAGATCATGTTTACATACACTCATAATGTAAAAATGTGAGGTTGTGTAATAGAAGTCCTCTAAGCTACCTGTGCTTGGTTGGCATCCCTGGTACCCACAGCAACTCACTTGAATTAACTGAGTAATGTTTTCAGGTGACCTACTGCAGACATTCTCATCTGACAGAGCCAGGAAATGGGGTAGCTAATAGATCATTTTGGAGTATTGTAAGATCACAGCAATCCCATATTTAAGGAGGTTAATACAATACTAATTGGGGCTGGGTGAAAAGTTTGTCAGACAGATGAACCCACACGAGTTTTGAGAATTTGAGCAGCCACATTCTCAACCCATATTCACTGCTGCTTTGGAGTGTTTTTGCTCTTTAACTAAGAAGCAAAGTAAATATCGGGAGATTTCTGTAATTGCCAGCTTTTTCTGACTTAACCTTCCTGACTGCATCTTCTGGGTCCATGACGGCTGAAAACACACCAATGTCATGGCCAATGAGAAAAATCAACTTGTAGGACCAGATTCACCTCCTGACTGACTCTGGTAGACCTAACTGCACTCTGAGATTTTATTTCTGCTAATATCAAAGTCCAGAAACTGACAAAGCTGTATTATTGTCAACCCCTGTAGTGAGGCTGGGAAACTAGGAATAACAGTTAAGTTAGACTTGTGTGAATAATTCATAGGGAATAATTTATTTGATGAATTGACCTCCTTTTTTTTTTTTTTTTATCTGTTCATGGCCCTGTCCACAAGCAGCCTCTGATTTTCTCTGCTCCGTTGTTACTCAGATTGAAAATATCTGCTGAATAATTTCTGAGGATAATTCTTGTACTGCAAATTTGTCCCTGAGCAGTTCCCTGTGAACATTTGCTATCTGAATTCCCAGTGCTATCTAGACACACAGATCTCATGGTATTATTTCTGTTCTTCACATAAAGGGCACATACATTCAAAAGAGTGTGTTTTCCACTCTGGCTGTTGGTGGTTCCAAGTCCTCTAATGTAGTGTTAAGCTCTGTGAGGTGCATATTTGATTATAAGGTCCCAGTTTTGATTCATGTGAGATAAATAATATGCATAATGAAAGGAAACAATGCTTTTCTTTGCGGATTTTCCAATAAACTTGCAGGTGCCTCCCAGACAAATCCTCCAGCTGCCTAATGAGGGAACAAGAAAGCCACAACTGAAGGGGAAAAAATTCAAGTTCTAAGAACAAATTCTTAGGCACTGACTAAATCACCCTCCATCAGGTTCCCATAAGCAGGAACCATCCAGACCGAGAGCCTTCCTTGCAGACACGGAGGGACAACAGGCACAGGGGATGCAGCACAATCTACAGGACATGCAGAGGACAAGGCAAGCAGCCCTGGCTGCCCTCCACAGCTCACATCACACCACACTGGAGGGCCACACAGGCACCTTCACCCCACCTTTACACCTCACATTCTCTTTTCCAAAGGCTTTGGTGCAGCTCCTCAATTCCCTTTGCAGCACAATCCCTTGTTTACTTGCTCTGCCCATTATGTTCTGCCCTCACGTAAGGCAACTATGAGACTGCACATTGACTTTCAGCATCAGAGGGGGGAAAATGGAAGCAAGACAGAGTTAAAAGTTTCAGCCATAAAAGCTTTTGACACATCTTTCTGTCTCTTTCTGTCCAAGTAATCAATCTTCTAAGTTTCCAGGAGCGGCTGAGATTTTTAAAAACAGCTGTAATCTGTGGTCATTGATGGTGGAGTAGATTGTTTGCCAAACTATTACCATAACTGTCAACCGAAATCAGAAAAATAATCTCATTGTGCTGGACAGATGCCTTTCCTGCATTATTGATATAGTCACTCCAGAGTAATAGAGAAATATAAAGCATTGTTCTATTTACAAAAGGAGATTGGCCAAGTCCTTGAGAGTGAGCAGGAGGGACAGGCACTTAAAGGAAGTGAGATATAGTCAACTCAGTAAAAGTTATGTGTCAGGGTCATGTGGCCTCCATAGTCAGCAGTAGAATCTCAGTTTTCAATAGCTTTTCCTCTCCTTTCTCACTTTCAGATTTAGCTCCAGAGCTTAATCTCTGACTAAATGAGCTTTCCAGGGTTTTAATGCAGCACCATGGAATCTACCCAGCTTTTTTTCCCTTTCCACCTCCCCTCTGGCTGCCAGCATGACAACCCCAAATACATCTCTGGGACTGCTGCATTTCCAAAATTTAACAAAAACCTGCTCTTTCCCCGTGCTGATCTTGGTGACAAGGATAAATCAGGTCAGAGCTGCACATTATAATACAATACAAGAGGATTTTGTTTGCTAGCCACCGAGATATCTCTGGAAGCACTTTGCAAAGCAATGTACTAAATATGAGCGTCGCAGCAAATCTTTAGGCAGATGGAGCAGCCAGCCTGCATTTAGCCATAGCGCCCACAGAGTCTTTTGCTGTTACAAATGTTTGTATATAGAGAGGGGCCCAGTTTTGCATTGGAATCTGCTACAGTGAACCCATAACCCCAAGTTCCCCATTTATAGCACAAGTGAATAAATATCTATACAGTCAGAGGACCTGGAGGTGGGACTGGAGCTTCTATTTTCATTTGAACACCATGCAGGGGTCAGGCACAGTGAAAGTCCCGTGATCAGCTGAGGACAGACTCTAGGACATATGTGGTCTCCTGTCCTTTTTTTTTTTAATTATTATTATTACTTTTTTTACATTTTAAAATTGCCTCACATTTCACTGCAGGGAAAAGTTTCTTTTCTCATCAGCATTTTGAAAACACAAAATTTGAATTTTTTTTTTTTTTTTTTTGGAGCATGAATTATCTATAGAAGTAGCCCTCCATTTAACTTGAAAAGAGAAATTAGCTTTTACTAAATGACAGCAGTTTTTAGCTTATTCTTGTTCAAAAGCAGATATATGAGCTGCTAGCCTCATTTTGGTAGCAACAAAAGAACTTTTCGGCAGCTTAATGCTTTGAGGCAACACATGGCTTTTTTCTTTCTTTCATGCAACAAAAACATACAGATGCAATCTTTGTCTCAGTAGAAAAAAGATGGAAATAAAAATCACTTCATCAAATTTGGTGTAATGAGAATTATTGTCATACTATAAAAATAATTTAAATAACAACAACAACGAAATTGCTTTTACCCCAGTTTTGCTGAAAAGCCTGTGGAAGAGCCACTCTAGGGAAGCAAATGGATCTTCTGGTCTGAAGTGTGAAATTCAGCAGTTCACAGAAGAAAGCAGGGCTAACTGAAGGACAAATTCTTCCTGGGTGACCACCAGTCAATCAATAGCTGAGACCCATCACAGTGACTGTAAAACATTTGTAGCTTTCAAATAAGAACAAATTGTTGTGAGGAAAATGCCTGACTGCCTTCACGCAGAAGGACAGTCAGGCTGTGGCCAGGAAACGAATGCATAAAGTGTCCTTGACACCACGTTTGTCCTGACATGTGCTCTTCTGCTCTGAAGTTGTTACACTCTGGTTACCAAGATGTTCCAAATCCATTAGCTCATGTCCTGGACGAGAGCTTTGACCCAATCCCTCACCACACTACACCACCAGCTCACACCTCTCTCCAGCGTGGGTGCACACACGCCCCCACATGCACAGGAGCACATATACCAAGCCCATTAGTGTTTTTAATTGAAAAGCATAAATTTGGCCTGCTAAATCTATTAACGATTTGTTTTAATTAGGAACCCAGCTGCTTCCTCAGATTCTGCAGTCTGGGTTTCAGAACTTTAACCGCACTGAAAATGAGTCTCAAGTGAGTTGCTTCGAGTCTTTCAGCTCAGCATTTTTACAGACTTGTTGGAAGGGACATCTTCTGAAAAGTTTCCACAGCGTGCCCATCACCCCTCCCCTCAATCCTCGGATGATACTGACTCAGAGAGGGTAAAACTAGACCTCCTTCTATCCAAGTGCTTCTTAAATCCAGAAGAAGTTCGCCCCTCCTTATAGAGAGCAGTTAACATCCACTGACCATCATAAACATAGTTTCCAGAGGGACTCAAATGGGAACCAAATTAAAATACATTTAAGGACTCTGTATGGGAGAAGCCAGGCAAGAAATGTTTTTTTCTTGGAACATTTATTTACTGGATCACACACTAATGAACTTCTGGGCACTGGGGCACTCACTCCTGCTAGGTTTGCACTGCCACTATTTGCCAGAGGAGAAACACCAGCTTTTGGTTGATTCTGTTGTGGACCTGTGATGATTTCAAAAACCAGTGGCCAAGATACTTTGCCAGTTTCCCCTTTTCTTCCTGGGGGTGGGAGCCTGTGCCAAGCAGAGAGTCATTTGTGCACTTGTAGACAAAGATCAGTGGAAAAATGGGGAGTACTTGTCGCTTTTGCATTTACAACTCCAGAAGGCATCAGCCTTTCCCTAAAATTAACTTCACTAACAAAAACAAACACCAGGTCATGGTCACTGAGAGCAAGGCGTCCTCCCAAGGACCCAGGCAGAACACACACAGCTAAAGCTTTGTTAAATACCATTTCATTTTTCATTAATGATTCACTGATCATATTTCTACTCTTGCTCCATGATCCAGTCAGTGTCTTAGCAGCCACTGTTCAGGTGGAAATGGCAGTCAAGAGATTCAATGAGCTACTTGCCTATCTTCTTCCATTTTCACTGTTTTCTCTTGGCTTTTTTGCTTCCCTTTCCTTCACTCGTATCAAACTATCTTTTATAATGGATTTGGGACTTTTTTCTCTCAACCAATGCCAGTTTCAGAGGTGGGCATCCACATAACTACCTACGATTCCAGCCCATGGAAAAGAAGGAAGGAAAACAAAGTAAAGTGAGGTAGTAATCCATGCCATCAGGACACCGGAGCTCTGATTCCAACAGTGTTCACCATTCCTCATAGACTGATGTTGTCTTTACTCCCTTTGGATGCCCAGGATGATTTCTCAATATTGCCCTCTGAGTGGAGAGGAATTAGCTGTCTGTCTGATGGCCTTTTTCCATCCAATCAAGAAGTGAAATAGGCTATCTTTCTCTTCAGCTTTGCTTCAGCCCCTCAGAAGAACTTTTCAAATAACTCGACTCTTGACCACATTAGTTTATTTTATCAATCTAGCCTTGATGCATTGATAATAAACACATCAGTAAAACTCTTGGACGTGTTCACTAATAATAAACAGAAAACGAAGTTCACACTGAAGCTAGTCAGAGAAGGGGAACTGTTTTCTACCAAAAAAAATATTGTTAATTTAGTATAAAAACCAGACTGGAAATATTTGCATATGTACTAACATTTCTTTAAACAAATGAGTATTTCATCTCCCTCCAACAGAGAGGAGACCTCTCAAAGCAAGAAATTCCCCCATATAACAAGTCCATGCAGACCAAAAGCAGACAGACCAGATCTACAGACACAGATTTGAGGTCTCTCAGCCCCATTTTTTCCACGATTCTTTGGTGTCTTTTGTTTTCCTCTGCTTTTGATGTTGCATGAAATTCAGATTACATTAAAGGTCTCTGGTCTGTACAAAGGAAAGTGGAAGCTTGCAATCTAAACATTAAATGAGAAACCCACCAGTAATCCTCTTCTGCTAACTATTTTTTTAACTACTTTTTTTTTATCCAACCTCATTATAGTCAAACCAATCTTATGCTTTGGGTTGGAAGGATATCCTTTATGAGTTTTATATACCTCGGTATATATTTTTGTATAAACCTGAGTGTTGCATTTCTCTTTTGGGCATGACTTAATTTTCCCAAGTCCAAACTAATTTTTTTTCAAAATGTAGATTTTTAAAAAAAAAAAAAATCTATTTTTATTTGACATTTCAAATTGTTAACCAAATGACAGGAAAACATTCAGCAGGGGTGTTGTCTCCTTCTCCTCTTCAACTGTTTTATCTTTAAACCATAGTGTATTTTGAAGATGGTAAGGAAGCAAAATAAGGAATGACTTGACCCCCTCTGACAGTAATCTGAACCAACCTCCAGGAAGCTGCAAACCGTAGTCTCCAGCTTCCAGCCTTTGCTTGCCAGGCCGAGCTTAATTATATGGGTGCTGCCAGAATTCGTTCATTGGGGACATTGTATCGTTTCCTTAGCTCTGCCATGCACATCCCACACTCCAGCCTCTCAGTCCTGCAGTTGTGGCTGAGGAAACTTCAATCTACTTGTAAAGCCTGAAGCAGTTTTGAATCAGGACTTGGGAAAAATGGGGTTGGATGAGGCACTGAGATAGATCCTGGCTTCCATCAGGAGCAAAGCTCTGAGTTACAGCACCGAGAGTTAAATTAAAAGCCTGCACAGGTTTTCTTGTGCAGGGAGGGAAAGGGTTTTTACAGGAAAAGTTTTCACATGGTCCACTAATGAGAGGTTTTCAAGTTACTTGGACTGGCTGAACACTCCTTTGCATAGACATAAACCCGTATCTGTGGGTGCCAAACATATAAAAACCTGCTGATTTTAGAGTGCTTGGAGGGAGAGCCATTGTCCCGTTTTTTCCTGTGCAGCTGAGTGATTCCCTCCTCCTAATATCCACCTTTTCCCCTTTCTCCCGAGGGGCTGCTCAGCCCCTTTAAGTCTTTTTTGGCTTGTTTACTAAATCTTTAGTCTGCTCACTTAAGCTTAAGAACCCTCAACTTAGGTATGATCCTCCACCGTGTGCTTTGCTTCCAGGATTCACTCGTAAGTGGAGGAGTCCTTAAGCCTCAACAAGCAGATTGAAAACTCAGTAAACAAGCTGAAGAAGAAAAACTCAAGATAAGAAGCCCAAGACTCCAGTGTAAGAGACATGAAAAGGCCTTTATATAATATATAGTTGCAAAGAGGTTTTTAGTGACTTTGTAATGATTTATTGGTTGAGTTTTGTGTTTCTTTTTTTTGTATTCCTAACCCCTACACACACCCTCCAACCATTGCAAGTCAGAGCTGGGTTTATTGTGTGCCCATTTGTCCATTCTTAGCTCAATACTCTTCTCAATTAATACTGAGAAGCAGTAGGCAGAATTGCTTGTTTTTCTCAAAAAGAACAAATGCCAAAGAACTTTAAGTAATTTCTTTTTTAAAAATGTGTTTCTGCAACCTAGCAATATAAGTGTTCTGGAGGTATATTGGATATAAACTTACATAATCTTGGGTATATTTAAAAGTTTCCATGGAAACCATTTCTTTGTCAAAAGAACAACATTGCTCTGGGCTATTTGTAACCCACACCTTGCAGTGTCCAGCTCGTGTATGGGGACCAGGTGACTCTGATGTCAGTAAAGGAATGGTCTTGGTTGCTTTTGGGTTTGTTTTCTTTTTTTTAGCCAGAGCAAAAGGTGCTAAGTAGCATTTCTGCATTATCCATACATAAAAACAACAGTGAAAGAGTTTAGGAAATCTGACCCCTGGAAACATCCAAATGTCAACACATCTGCATTCCCCTGCATGGACCCTTCTGGTTATGCTAAGTGTTCCTGCAAGAGGGAATGAGTGCCCAAGGTCTCAGTTCTCCTTAAGCAAGGATATTTGTTCTCCATGTCGCAAGTTTTCCCTCCAGAATAAGCTGCTCTTCTAATAAACACTGTTTTGACAGCAGCGTTGCAGCTTGCCAGGAGCTGCTCCCATTGCAGCGTGTCTGTCTGTGCATCTGCAAAGGCGTCTGTAAACTTGCAGCTCTGATTCTCACACCGTTCCTCACCCCCTCTTTTACCCGATTTTTCAAGGCAAAAGGGGAGGGGGAAAGGAAGGGGAAAAAAAAGTCCAGTCTGACCTTCCTCCTACCTCCAGAAACACTCCAGTTTACAGGAGCTGTAAGCTGTAGCTGGGTTTCTCGCTGTCAGCAGCTGGGAGTCAACAGCAGCTCATCTTATCCACTTCAGAAATGAGCCCCGGCTGATTGGACAAATATTTCCTATTTACCAGCTTCTCCCCCCTCCTGGATAATTCTAGGGTTAATCCACCGCACCACCTCCTCAGCCCAGCCCCGTGATATTGACACTTAAGAAACACAGAGCTGTTTATATTTCATTGGAGAGCTCATACTATCAATTTTCACATTAGTGAGTCCAGCTATTGCTCTCTTCTATCGGGATCTATTGAGTGGTGGCAGTAGAGATATCCGCTGTAGTGAAGGAAAAAAAAATACTTAGCTGTCTGATGAAATGTTTTAAATGCATAGGGTTCACCTTGGGGTTGGCTGCTGCTCAGATTTTATCCATTAATAACACGCAGGGCTGCCACACTACTCTCCAGGGCTGATAGGAAAAATAGTACCACTTACAGATCCCCTGGTTTGCCTCGGGGAGAGTGCACCAAATGCAGCACATATCATACATTTCGGGGCTGAAATTTACTCCACAAGAAGAAGAAAAAAAAAAAAATCCCAAACATTCCTTATATTAAAAACCAAAACCCAACCCTATTCCTGAAACAGAGACAAAGAGAAGTCGCCATGTAGGCCAATAGTTGCAGACCTCAAGTGCTTTACTTATGCTATGAAACGCCTCTGGGCAAAACAGGGGTAAGATTTCAGTGTAAACAGCCTTTTTTAGCTTACTGCTCTGCAGGTTGACATTTCACCCAGCAGGGAGAAGAATCTGAATTGCTATGAGGAACTAAGCACGAAAGAGTAGGCTCTTGGTCAGCCATCATCTTTCCAGCATTTATTTATATTTTCTTTTTTTTTTTTTTTCCCTACCCTTGAAACAATTCACAGGAAATTGATCATCAGAATAAGAATTGTTAACTGATTAAATTATTGTCGGGATTCAGTACAAGAACACAGCCAAGCGCTCAAGGGTAAGTATTATTTTCATCTACTGATGAGGCTAAGAAAGGATTGTGCACCCAATTCCCTGTGCATTAATGATATGAAGATATTTGGGTTGGGTTGCATTGTTTTCCTCTCTCTTTCAAAGTGAGCCACAGAGCTCTTTGCTGCCAGGAAGTGTTATTT
Source organism: Oxyruncus cristatus (assembly GCA_013399855.1). Classification (NCBI taxonomy): domain Eukaryota; kingdom Metazoa; phylum Chordata; class Aves; order Passeriformes; family Cotingidae; genus Oxyruncus; species Oxyruncus cristatus. Next base: position 1,009,154 of record VXAY01004120.1, read on the forward strand.
AAGAATATGAGCTTCTTTTGTAAAGGGAAGGGCATAATTAGATGTTAAGACCTGATTATTGTATTGTTCTCCACAGAGGTTTCCAAAAGGAGCTGCATTTGAAGAAAGAAGGGAAAGTATGTATTGAGCTTGGAAAGTGAGAGGTATCTGCCTTAAACATTATTTGCCTCTGTGTCTGAAAACTTTGCAAGAGATGAAAAGTAACCCAACTTTCCATTTCACTTTGCTTTCAAGAAGCCCATTGACCTATACTACCTCCTGTGGGAAGCTGGCACCAGATTTCCCACCCCAAAGACCAGAAAAATCTCCCATCTCCTCCAGCAGGAATCACTTGGAAGAGAAAACCAGGATTTTTTTTTTTTTTTTTTATGGGACTTTTTGAAACAAGCTGAACTTGTGCCTACACACTTCTGTTTCCTGCTAGTCCTGCCTCAGGGAGCTGATGTACCTCATGCTTCCTCCTTTAGGCACCCAGAGAGGCAAAAGGTTTCTATCAAGCAACTCACAGAGAAACTTTTGTATGAAATAAACCCTCCTGAGCGGACGAGGAATCTTCTAACTCATCCGAACTCTTCAGGCACTTAATGTAGGACATGCTGAAGGCATTTATCTGTGTTGCACACAGAAGAGACCCGAGCTTCAGGCTGATCTACTAAGAACCTCCGTACTCCCTGCCATGCCATACTACACAGGATACGTGCTCTCTAGGTACCATCCCCCCCCCAATATGTTAAAAATCAAGCAGACAAACCTCATTCTTTTCTCTGGAGATTCCTGGCACAGTCTCAGGAAGATTGGTCAGGGGGAACAGCCAACACAGACCTTCAGCTGCTGCTGACCTCCATTTGACTTTCAACAGTGGCATCTGTGAGGGGGTGCCCACCTGACTTGGGCATTCACTTTATTACTCTTCTCACGAAGTGAGAAGTGCTTCAGCTTTGCTTAACACCTCCTGAAGCCGGAGAGGCATCACCTTCTCAAAGCTGCCTCTTTCTACTGCTACTGCTGCTGCTTCTTCCTCCTCAGTCTTCACTATGTATCATGTAGGATATGGAGTTCCTCTAAAATATAACTTAAAAGCTCAAGTTCCTACCAGGAAAAAACACTGGGGTTACCAATGCTTTAGAGGCCACTACAATGAACTGGCCACCCAGGTGGCCTGTTTCACCTCCACTACTGGCGTCTCCCCGAGTTCTGATGAGCTGGGAAATGCTGCAGTTTTAAACAATTGGACTTCTTTCTGGCAGTTGCCAAGGAATTTTCCCTCTCTTTGTAGGAAAGAAAATAGGGCTAGGTGTTTTATCCTGTTCACTGTATCTTCACCATTTTCCAAGGCTTCTTGAGGTATTTCATTATTAAAAGTCTGCAAGGCTCATTTTAAATCTCGTAAGATAGATTTTTCCTACTACTCCTGTCTGATGTTTGCTCTAAAACCTCTCAAATGTCATGTTAAAAAAAGTTCTAATCCTCAAAATAATATTATTGTATGAAACAGAAGCAATGTCTCAATCATCTCAGTCTATTTCCTATTGCTACATGTGAACCATACTCCGTAGTACCTAAATATTTGCATCTGAGCTACATGTGCAAGCACAGACGAAAGGTGTCAGTCTTTCTGACCTTAGGCAAAATGACTCTCACAGCCCAGTCATGCTTTTATAGCCCTTTTTCCCTGCCTTTTTTTTTTTCTGCATGGGACCAGAGATACACTTGAGGGGAAAAAAAAAAAAAAAAGTAACCCCTTACACACAAGAAATAAATCAGTTTCACATTTTATCATATTTATCAAAAATGGACTTCATGACTAGGCAAGTTCTTGGAGCCAAAGCCTGAGTCAAAGTCACCAAAGATTTGGAGACAGATGTCGCAGTCCTTTTTTTCAATCTGCAATAACAGCCTTTAGCTGTATCACAATTAACACACTCCGTGTGCCAAACTGTAACGGACTTGCCTGCTCTCTCTGGACCTGCTTCCAGTCTGAGGTGAGAACTAATGAATTGTTGGGGCCACAGGAGGAAGACAAGGACGTGGAAGCAGAGGGGAAAGAATAGGAGTACAAACATCTGCGTGTAGAGGACAAAGCTCCTCTTTCCTTCCCAGGTTATGCGACCACTTTGTAAGAATTTGGCAGCTGAGCCATCCCTTTCCTTGCAATCACTCTGTTTGGTTAGGACCCAACCCAAATGCAGTTTGCACCGGAGTTTGTTTGAACACATCCCTTCGGTTCATTGTTGTGGTTTGGGATTTTTTTTTTTCTTCCTTTCCTTCTATGCATCTTCATCCTTCATGGTTGATTTGGATTATGATGTAAACTGAGCGAACATGACACAGCTGCTCCCTCCAATAACTAAGGAGATGCCGGCTGCCACTCACCCCGGCACTTTGGTGATTCACAGCAGGGCTGCTGGGCTGATGGGGGCCCTCTCTTTTGGCATCTGTCTATACCATCCTCATGCCGTTTGCTGAAACAAAACCAATGATGTTAGCAGCATATGGGCAGCCAGAATAGGGGTCATTTACCTTATTTGCCAACAAAGTAAAGGACAAGGCCTGGTGGAACAGCGATATATTGAGGAGAGCTGGCAGCACAGCGGCAGAAGAGGAAATCACAGGCAGGAGGGATCCCAGGAGTCACCTCTGCCCATACGTCCCTTTCTCATGACATGTGGAGTCTCTGAGGTTTGCAAGGACTATTTGATGCTATATTCTGTGAGTTTTGATCTGCTGAGCTGCCTCTGCCAAACCAGACTCATCTGGCTGAGGTGGACACCCCACCTCAGATGCAAAGGCTGATTCCAAACCTCGTTGAAAGCCGAGAAAGATTTTGTTGACAATCAAATTCATGTAACAGCTAACAGAAAAGAAATCATTTCCATCTGCTTGCTCTTGGACTAATAAAGGCTTGGTCTGAAGCTGGAGAAGCCAAGAACCTGTCAGGGGTCCAGTCTAACTGTATATCTAACTTGACCAGAAATAAGAATAATTGGAAACCTCTCGAGTAGATTGTTCTTCTTAACTTACCGGGACAAGCCACACACCAACAGCTTGCACAATCTGACTTCTGCAAACAAAAGCAGTCTGGATAATTTTGGAGAAGACCCTGAGCATTCAAACTTCCAGGTTAGCTGTCTCTGCTGCCAGAAAAACAAATTAGGCACTTCTTCCTTCTGAGTAGTACCTCTAGGCATAAGGTTACAGCACTGGGCATGTTTTGACATATAGGCTGGGCTGAAACAGAGAACTTGATGAAGATGGTTAGCAAAGAAAAATAGCTCTAAATAGAATGATGTCTGCACAAACCAGGGATGAAAAATCTTCCTTGATATGTACATGGCATTGGGAATTCAAAAGGTGCCCTGCATAGTAGACGTAGTTCAAATATTTATTATTACTCAGATTCACGAAAAATTTCCCCCTTTTGTTAGCAATTTTTGTCTTCAAAATTAAACTCACTTGTAAGTGCACTCACAGTATGCAAATATTCTTCAAAATTACTACCTCTCCTGTGTTTATATCAACACTTATCTAAGTTTCTATCCTCTTTTCAAAGTATCACTGGTAGTATCTGAGAACCTATATATTTTTATAAAACCCTTCATTTGGGGAGCTCAATATTTGCTAAAATTGTCTAGGAATTATAGGCTCAGAAGGTGTTATTTCTATTTGAACATTTTACCAAAATCTTTACATTTTAAAAATCATTTTGCTTTCTTGTGAGGCTGTTATAAAAAAATGTTAAAAATTGAGAAAATGAGATTTTTTTATCTTGCTCAAATTTATATAAATATAATATCCTATTATCAGGCTTTTTAGTATTTTGTCAATGATCAGGAATATACAATAAGATACATGTTTCCATGACCATGTGGCTGTACCTCTTGATTGAGTAAAATGTTTACCAAAAACCTTGAGCGTTTAAAAAAAAATGAGCAGAGTTGTATCTATGCATGAAAAGTAAAAATGCTGTAAATAAGGGAGTTGGCTTTTTTTTTTTTTTCCTCCTCACAGTTTCAAGCTCCGCTTTCTAACTTAAATGCATAAAGATTTTTTTTTTTTTTGTCAGCTTCAGTGCAGAGAAACATTAAAATTCATCTCACCCCAAACCTTTGTCGGGAAAAAAAGATGTTAAATATCAGCAAATGGATCTGATAAGCTGCAGACTATTTCTGCTGTCAGAGAATGACTGTAGGACAAAAACACATGTTCAGGATTTGACATCCCTTGGCATCTTGTAAATAGCCTGCATGAATCCACACCTAAAAACTGCCAACACAAGCAAAATTGTGCCCAAGTTTCTTGTAAGTTAAGCAAGCAAAGCAGAGACATGAAACGTGGTTGGATTGAATATAGAAACCTAAAGACCCCCAAAACTGACCTTGAGATCATTTTAGTGAAAGATCTTCTCTGCACTTTTGCAGCGCCAGCCTGATTTTCTCTGTATAAAGAGCTCTGTGTGTGTGTGGATGGGTGAATGTGCAGGACTGCGTGATAAACACGTTATTAGGGAAAAAAAAACCCAACAACTTTCCATAGAAGAATGATAAAAGAACTGCTGAGTAATACAAAATAGACTCTTCTCTCTCTTTTTTTTTTTTTTAAGGATTCATTTCTTAGAAGAAATGTGAAGCAATTCCCTTGTCCTGGATTTCTTCCACTTCAACTCCACCCCCTCACTGAAGAAAAAACTTTTTTGTGATTTGTGATTCAAAGGAGATCTCTTCACTCTCTGGATGGCAGATTTTTTTTTTTCCTGCTTTCTTTTTCTCTCTGTTCTGAAAAATAAATAAATAAATAAATATTAAAAAGAAGGAAAGAATGGCTATTTAGAAAGAGGAGGAGGGAATCTGTTTCAAGAACCCATTTTTTTCTGATACAGCATCAGTGTTTGTGCCACAGATACAGGAAGAGATTATTTCCCTTCTTTTCCCCAGTTCCTTTTATTTAGTTCTTTTTATTTTTTGTCAGAGATGTTGGTCTTCCTTTCTTGGATTCAGTTTTTCCTACTGTCAGAAGGAGTCTATCAAAGCTTCTGGACTCAACTGAGAAACTGCTTTTTCCTGAAAGCCTGGGAATTGTCTCAGTGTTTGAGGGATGTATTAGTTGGGGTACTGTCATGGCCTTGGTGATGGCATTTGCTGGAGAGGAAATCCACCCAGTGGTGTTAGATGTCACAGCCATGCTTATCCCAGTCACTTAGCTGTGAGCTCTTTCCAAACTTTCCCTGGGCGAATACAATTTTTGGTTCTCCTTTATAGAAGATCAGCTTCTCTGTGGTCCTTGCTGGCTTTAGTCCAGATTTCAGAGTCCATCGGTGTGTCTGGGACCATGGTGCAAACACACATGGACACCAGGCTTTTTCCAACCTGAAAAGTGAGAAGGGAAACGGGATGGGGTCTGTGGAGTTGAGAAAGGTTATGGAGCAGTCAAGTGCTATGTGCCAGGATGCGGTCGGGCCAGGATCCGGAAAGCGATTCTCTCCAAGAACGTAGAACAGCTGGCAGTGTGCCTCCTCCCCTCCTCTTCCTCTGAAGCACCCATGGAGTCAGGATGCTTTAATGACTCAGTCTGCTTGGCTGTGGCAGATCTTGTATTTCTGGAGAGAATCAATATAAACACTTTCTTTTGTATTTCCTTTTTTTTTTTTTTTTTTTCCCCTACCCATTGTACTGCCTCCTATTTCACTGTCTGCTGTCTGTCCCCAGCACCAAAGGAAGCTGTGATCCCTAATTCCCAGTGCGGCCCAGTCTGCTATAAAACTGCTCAGTGTGAAACGTAATATGCAAAAAAAAAAAAAAAAAATTTTTTTTTTTTCCCCTTTTTTTTTTTTTTTTCCCCCCTCCTTTTTGGCAGGCTCTGGAAAAGGCCTGTTTCCTGGCAGGAGAAAAAGCCAGCCTTGGCTTCAAGCAGCCACTGACAATTCCCAGCATATGGTAAGAGAGGGAGCTTCCGCCTACCCCATCAGGTAAGTGCCATCTTCCTTACTACAGCAATGATCGATGTCACGCTTGGAGAGCGCTGGCTACTGGGAGAGGAGCCAAGCGGCCAACTGGTCATTACAAGGGAACAGGTCAGGGTGGACAAGGCCTCTGGGTGAGGAAGGCATGCTAGCATAAGCATGCAACCAGGAAATGTGGTGTCTTAATGCACCGTCATCTGCTTTGGGTTTTTTGGCTCTGCAGCCGAGTTCGAAAGGCTTAATTTGCTTGTGCTCACACTCGGCTTTAAGTGCTTTTCAAAGGTGAATTGGAGCTTTTTCGCATATGCCTTTCAGCATATAGAGAGTTGCCTGTGTGATACTTCCTCCCTACTTTTCTTTTTCTTCTCTTTTTATTTTATCTTCCAGTGTCTCTTCTCGCTGTTTTTATAACGAGCTTTTCCTCTTTGGCCAGAAGAAGACCTGATCCCACATCCTTTCTAGATTTGCTCATCGGCTCTATGTTATTTTGGAGCAGTCCACCACAGTGGCAAGCACCAAGGATGTGTTGTTAGAGTAGCCCAAATTTTGCCCTGTTTAGTCCTGGGGCATGATTCAGACCCAGTCTGGCCTCAGACTCTTCTTCTCCGCCCTCATCTTGCAGAGTGCTCTGCAGTATCATGTTGAGGTTTGGAAACTTTAGAGCTGCAAAGTGAGGACTGTGTGTGGCTGCAGTGTGCCTGGGAGGGGGAAAAGGTCCTGTGCCATGGTCCCACCCTCCCCACAGGGTCCATGGAGCAAGGGACAGGGCTGAAGCAGGCTTTAGTCCCCTTGGTGTTTCCATGGGATGGGCTGCTCCCTGAGCTCCCAGGCACCTTCAAAGCCCCATTGAGACCTGGTCCTCAGCTGTAAACCAAAGCAGATCCATAACACTTTTTTTCCTCTCACCTGAGCCCTGACCTAGAGGGATCACATTTTATGGAAAGAGGGCAATTCATTCTCTATGCTCACTCAGTCCATAGACCCCGTGCCAAGGATGCTTATTATTGTTAACCTGGGTGCTGTGTCTTATTGTCCTGGCAGGGCTAAGAGAGCCCTGACTCATTTCACGTTGAGCTCTGAGCAGCCATTGCCTGGTAGAAAGTCTTGGTGAGGACCAAACCTAGCTCTTCTCCATTTATGCTGTTCTCCATTTATGCTATTGAGGACCGTGCACTTTGCAGCTCATTCTCCAACACAGAAATAAACTGTCAGTGGCTTCTCTTCTGGCACAGATTGATCCAATACAACTGCCTCAGCGCACTCTGCTTGTGCAGACAGTTCCAGTGCACATTACTGTCATTTCTGATGCCCTAAAAGCTACTGCCTTCTCCCTCCCATGCTCTTAAATGCCTTAAATGCTCTTAAAAAGTGTGGTGACACTTTTACGGGTGATGGGGCAAGGGTCACAAGCTGAATCTTTGCATGCCAAGAGATGCAAACAACAGATTCCCTTCTCTAACAGGGAAGTAGGATCTGATTTCCTTTGTCAGTAGGTTCATTCTTTGTGCCACATAATGATAGATAAACAAAGATGCAACGTCTTAAATTAAATCCAAAGTTTCCTGATTGCCACATTAATAGGAGAAAGGATATTCCAAGCAAGCACATCTCAGGCTGCCGTATGAAATCAACCTGCAGTGAGAAGAGTAAAGTAGGGGGTAACTTTCTAGAATCCATTGCAAAACAAACACTGAGCAGAACTATAGCTTTGCCAGTCAGTGCCTGAGTGCCAGCAGTGATCAAAAGTGCTACAGGATGGTAAATGGGGAGTAGAGCCCTGTCCATGAGTTTATTCACCTAAACTATCAGGTAGTACAATGGCTGTGTGTAGCTGACCAGCAAAACGACAAATTCAACTCATTAACAGATGTCTGTGTTCATGGTGAACTGATTTTGTGCCCTTGCACTGGAAATATAGGAGTGCTCATCCTGCATAGGTATTTTAACATGTTGATCAAAAGCCAGAATATGAATCTGGAAGAAAATGCTACAGTTAGACCACTGCTTCAATCCCAAAAGTGTGGGTAAGATGTCTGTTTTAGAAAGGCTACCATAGAATATTAACTTTGGGGTTTTTTTTTCAGAGTTTTTTTAAGTGGGTTTCAATTTTTATTTTTTAAGGTCTTTCACTTTCATATTATTTGTTTGTTTTATTCTGTGATAGACAAATCAAAACGTTCTGTAGCATGACAAGCGGCATATATTTTGACCCAGAAAAACAGAAAATCTGTTATAATGATGCTAAATCATCCTTTTGGTTTTGAAGTAAACAAAATAAGATAAATATTTCTAGAATTACATTTTTAATGTACTGCTAATACCATTGGCACAACATGAAACATTTACCATTAAATTGGGAAAAAAGGGTCAGTATTTAAAACAAACAAATTCCATCCCATCGTGTTTCTACACAAAATATCCACTTAGCCTAATTAACTACAGCTCCTGAGCATCGGTGAATGGATTTTCACATTTAACAAGTTCTGTGGAGCTCGGCAAGAATGATTATTTCTTTTGAATAGTCACGCTTAAAGAACATTGCTGCCCATCATACGGTATTCATTACTTCTCGGTTTCAAAAGTCTGTCATACGCAGAGGGAACAGGAGTGATTCCATATGACTTAGGTGACAAATCATAAAACATAAAAAATGAGTAGCTCACAGCTGTCTGGACTTTTCCTGCAGCAAACAGTTTCCTTCAAGTTAATATTTCCTCATGCTCCTAATTTTCCAAAAAAGGCAATCCAGATGTTCCAGCTGCACAGTGCAGGTATCTTCAGTGCAACCAGCATCTACAGAGAGATCACCAAAGGGCTTCTCTGCTTTTTTTCTCTTCTTCCCCTTGTCTGTTCTTTTCTTTCTGTTGTTTTTTTTTTGTGGGTTTTTTTTTTTTTTTTTGGGGGGGGGGGGGGTTGTTTTTTTTTTCTGTTTTTTTTTTTTTTGTGTGGTTTTTTTTTTTTTTTGGGGTGGGGTAGGTGGTTGTTTTTTGGTTTTTTTTTTTTCAGTTTTTTATTTCTCCTCAGCAAGACTAAAACTTGAGCATGGCCAGGTGTTTTCACTTCAGAGGCTCCGATGGCAACAACAACTCCAGTGCTTGGAAGCTAACAAATTTGTTGTGTCACAATTGATAATCAACTCTAGTAAAAGAATGTCCAAATCAATTGAGCTTTAGCAAGGGCAAACTGACTGGACACAGCCAGGCTCCCAGCAAAAGTAGGCCAAGCTTGATAAATTTGCCCTTATTATAGCTATTGATGTTTAAATTTCTTCAGGGATGTTGTTACATGGGTGCCTAGTGGTGACAGAGGTACGATGACCTCCTTCGATCCTTAATCTACACCTGTTAGTTGGCTCCCTAGTTGCTTGTGAGTATACTCAAGCTTAAAGGTTAACAAAAGAAAAACAGGCCAAGTTTACGCGACTGCAGCAACGGATCAATGCAGAGTAAATAACCTTCTCTGTCTTATTTCCCCAAGCATTATTGATCCGAGTTCTTTGTTCTTTGTCATGTTTCTGTCTTCTAATCCCAGGGGACACTAAACGATCGGCTCATATTGGACATGTTAACTGGCACATTATGACAGCTACCATTTTGTCACTCAATGTGGTGCTATATATAAAGAACCCTCAGTTCAGGGGTTTCTGAGCTGCTCTCTCCGAAATGCGCCTCCGATACCTGCTTTTTTCCTTTGGCTTCCTTTGTTGGCTCACCCCTGCCCCTTAAGTATTTTATCTAGAGGTCTGCTGTAACGCCAACGTTTTTTGCTTTTATTATTATTATTAATTGTGCTCCTAAAATCCCCCCATCCTTAAAGACGGACAATAACCCAACAGTTAAAAATAATAGACACTTTTGCAGCATTCAGTGCACGGCAGGAGTTTCAGGCAGCAGCAAATGCTGGTATCAATTCCAACCTGTCGGGGCTTGTTGTTTTTTATTTAGGAACAGGAGCCCTTTCCTTTCATTATCAAGGTTACATTTAAAGGATATTGTGCTTTCCTAAGTGTTCTCAATGGATTTCTATGGGATATTACAGATATCACTCTATCCACACTGAGCCCAACCTCAGTCTTTCAGTTGAGCGGATGCTCCAAGTGCCTTGACGGCTCTATAAACTTGCAGATTTGTGGTGGAAGTCTGTGTTCACTGGGAGACTATTGGATTTCTAAGAAAATTAATTGGATTTCCTTCCTTCTGAATGCTCCCTCTACATGCCTATCTCTGAATAAAGACTTGCCAATGCTAACTCCCAGAATTATAAAGAAGAAAAAAGGGGAAAAAAAAAAAAAAGAAGTGAACTTGGAAGGCATGGCAACCTACTACTGCTTATTTAGCCTTCCTCACACTTTATCTAGGACACAGAAAAAGCCTATTCTGAAAGAAAAAGCTTTTCCCTTCTGTGCCAAAAAACTCCCAGAGAAGGATCCAATCACTGGAGTAAGTGTTGCATGCCTTTCTGTCACGGCGAGGAGGAGGCCATTGGCTGAATAGTATCACATGGATTTGGGACTCCAAAATTCATAAGGCATTTCTGGGTCTGTCTGGCACTTAATCGACAGTTTGATATAGATAGAGGGAGTAGGACTACGTTTTAAAACCAAAAAGAGAACTGATAGTCAGGAGGTAAATTCCTGCCCATTTATCTATGTATTTCACTATATTAGCCACCACTAATCACCGTGTGAATATAGCCTGTCCAGTGGACAATAATAGCATTATGACTTTCCTGCCACAGAATCTTATCTCTCTTTAAGTCACAGCTGAGTCAATCTGTTCTTTGAACAGTAATTTTTGTTAATGCAAAGGAATCCAGGGGAAAAAAAAAAAAAGCCTCTGTATGTTTCAACAGAATTTCAAGTTCTTTCACATCTCCATAGTTGATAATTAAACCAACTGACCTGCTTCTGCATCGAAGCCTGCAGGAAATTAAGCAGATAATACTCTTTAGGTAGGTAGGCTTTTGGGGATAGTTTATCAAAAGAAAAAGGAAGAACCCCCAACCAAACAAATAACATTGAACTGTGATTCTTGGAGCAGCCTCATCGCTTGGCTGTGGGGTTCTCCCCCTTTTTTCTGCTGATAGCGGAGTTTGGAGAAATTTTAGCAGGAATTCTTGAAAGGAGAACCAAAAAAAGACATGTGAAGATTTTGTCCCACTTAGGCTCAGTCATTCAAGCCTAAACCCCAATTCAAATATTTATATTTAAAATAGAAGTAGATTATTCCAATATTAATCTTTCACAGATGGCATTTTCCCGCTTTTCTTTCTTTCTTTTTTTTTCTTTTTTTTTTTTTCTTTTCTATTCATACCACCAAAATATGCTAAAGCCACGACTGGAACATGGTGTAGTGTCTATCTACAGAAACTTCTAATTTGATTTGAAATGGCTTTGTTTTCCTTTTTGACATGCTGGAAAAATATCCTTAAAAGACATTTTCATATCCATAAAACATTTGTGTTTTTTGGACTTGCTGAAAAACTGAAAAATCCAGGGGTCAACCAGATTTAACAGTTAATTTATTCACTATTTCTCTTTCCAGCTGCAATTACTTTGGGGCAAAACCAACATATGCTAATGTTTTTATAGTATGCCTAAAATGTCATAATAAATTCAAATTATGAATAAAACTGACATGTAAAAGTGGGAGATACCTTGTATGTGGGCAATATGTGTTATTCTAGTTGAATATTTTGCTCCATATTTCCAATCAGCATGAGGGTCTTTTACAAATATAAGAAGAGCTATGGCATTGTTATCCTTAAAGGGTTGGCTGTCTGCAGAATGGACACATATACATTGTCCATATATTCACAAGAAATTTAAGATTCCCTAGAATAAAGAATTTCTTCTCCTGTGTGAGGTACATGAGTGTTTTGTTGCATAAAAGCTCATTGCCCCTGTCCTGAAGGTGTCAACTGGCATCTCTGTTTTGCATTCCTATGATACTGTTAAAAGGGTTTGAATTTCTATTTATTTTGAAGCCAGTTCACCTCTACTGCTCAGTAGGATGTTCTGCAAACTGATCTCACTGTTTGGGTGACATCACTATGTTAAAAATAAGCCACGGTGGCATATCTGGTGATAAAAAATATTATTATTATTCAAATCAAATTATATTTCAACCGTGCAAAGCTCTCAGTTTGTTTGAAGTGTGTATTTAAAGGAAACAGCCCAAATTCTCTGTTGTGAGAGAAAAGTTGTATTTTACTCTGATATTTTTATGTGACTATAAACGCAATGAAAAAAAAAATCTCAAATGGTGTCTTGTTTATTTAATAATTTGACTTTTTCAGCTGTCAGCAGTCAAATCCCCTTAGATACATCAGAAGTTCAGCTTTCCTGATCCTGAATTCAGTCTCCTTTCAGAGGACAGATCTCATGTGGGGGACCAGGTGTGCATCCCAATATTTAGAATTCATTCTCTTCGCTGCCATTTTGTGCTATACCAACTCCTACCAAACTGCTAGATGTGGGGCCAGATCTTAATGGGCAGACTAGGGCTGGCTTTTATAAAGGTATTTCGGTGGGAGGTTTTATTTTGCTTTCTTTTGTTGTTCTCTCAGCCTGGCCTTTGCCCCTGTATAGTGCACTCTTATCCTCCAAATAGGGAACAGCAGCCAATTCTACAGTTTCATACCATTTGTTCTTTGATAGGACAGCAGTCACATTCTCAGAAATCTTCAGGGAATAGGACTGAGCAGCCTGGATTCTCTCTTACAAAGGGACAAGTCACACAGGCTGTTATAAGTCTCACAAAGCTGGTTAGAAGGTTGAGGTTGAGTGCTCAACTGACTAAAGACTGGGGGGAAAAAAAAGATATGTTGGTTCCTAAATCATACAATCAGGTTCAGCGTGTTATGTTTGGGTATTTTTTTAATTTCTTGAGAGCAGCTGAGAGGATCCTTGGTTTCCTTCAGGAAGTGCTGGGAAGCTCATCTGACCTCGTAAAGGTTGATTTCAAAGTTTTCCACCGGCAAGTGGGTCGTCAGGTAAATGGCTGGAGGGACAGACGGGTCAGAAGCTCTTAAACTTGTCAGGAAAGATACTTTGGTTCTTCCCGTAGGAGGGAACTGCCTTCAGTACTGTATAAGATACTTCTGATTTTCCTGGCTGAAATAATGAGCCACTGTCACAGTTCTCAGCTGGGGTAAACTGATGTTATTCCATCAGGTTTCATAGACTGAGGCTGACTTGCTTTGTCTGGAAAACTGGTGAGGATCAGAGCTCTGTATATGAAGACAGACGTCTTTTTGGACTGTGTATGCGTGTGTACGCTCATGTACAGCTTGGCTGAGTTGGGATCTTGGAGAATTTTTGACATTATTAGTAATAATTCTCCTTTCCCCTGTTCTTTAAAAGGACATTTCCATAAATAAAGCTTTTAGACTGTTCAGCAGATTTACCTCCTGCCCTCCCAGGCACACCCTAACCTCTTCTAATAATACAAATGTTATCTTAGTCTAAAAAGTTATTCTTGTCCTTGATGCGCATTTTGTACTCCTGTCAAGGGCCAGAATGAAAAGAAATCAGGGGCAGTGTGAGGAAGGGTCAAACTGAGCATGAAAAGATTCCTTTGCCTTCATGTAACATACAAATTGGGATTGTTAGAGCAAACAGCCACCAACGAGCCACATTATTCATAACACTTCACAGTTTTCTCATGGAAGCCGACAAATGTGCATTGCCTGAACATATTTTGTTAATTCGTTGGTTTTTTGCTATGAATACAGCTGAATAATTTCAGAGAATTTTCCTGACAGTAATGAGTGGTGCTTTGTACCTTCCCCAGGATGCACATTACCACTGTTTTGCTCATTTTATGGATGGGTAATCTGAGGCGTAAAAGAGAAAGAAGAGGTCAAATGCAGGACTATGTAATTAAAAGGAGTCTTGACAATTTTTAATTACTACCTCATATTCTAGAAAAACTCTAAAATACCATGTTAATCTGGTTCCTCATTTATAGAAAGGATGATATTTTGGTGAACAGTTATTACATTTAATTGAAACATGGCAAACTATTTACTGAAAGCATGATATTTTGGGGAAGAGTTATTACAACTGTTTAACTAAAACATGGCAAAGTATTTTTGCATCGCTTAATGAGTCTTTAGATGCTAGAAACCTTTGGACCATTTGTTTGATCTTCATATTTAAACATGATTTTAACAGTAACAGTTCACCCATGGCACTAAGAGACATCAGTTGCAGAAAAACACACTAATGCGGACCAGAGCTGAATGAAACTGTGTTGATGGAGATAACCAGTTGCATATGTTTTTAGTTAGCAGGAGCCAAATCAGATAACCACCATACAGCAACACTGGGCCTGATGGATGATTTTTTTTTATATTTTTCTGAGAAAAGACTGGATTGCAGCCTGAGCCTTGGTTACTACGTTCGTCCGTTTGTACTCAGGAATCAGGAAAATTAAATTCTGGATAAAGTGAAAAGGTGACTGGAGAGGAAGGAAGAGCAAAGTATGTGAAGGGCAAAGACATAAACATCGGTGCTGTTCTCTTCGTGTTACTAGACAAGGACCTTCTATTGATTTCTCCGGGCCTGCTTGCACTTCCTTCCTTCAGTGACTAATGATACGCCCTTTGGGTTATGATGACACTGCATTTCATAGGCCTGCAGGTCGAATACCTGATGTATTCTCTGCCTGGCTCTTACTTTAAGTCATTGTTCTGCTCCAAGCCATGCTCTTCTCAAATGTGAGGCAAATAGGAAAGGGAAATAATTTACATTGCACATCCCAGGTTGGAGAATAAAATGCAACACCTCAAGTGGGTTCAAACATAGCTGCGTATTGTCTGAAGCCTCATTTCCAGTCTGTGGCATAGCATTGAGTCTGGTGTCTTCAGTGTTTTTCTCACAACAGTTTCCAGAACTCTGTTTCCTTCTGCAGGAGCCCCAAAGTGCATATGTGTTAGGCACACATTTCCTCGCCCACCTCTGCGTTGGAACACAGATTTGTTTTAACTTTGATTAACAATCCTCCACAGAAATTTAAAGAAAGAAGTGACTGATTCTTCTCTCACTTTCAGTAAATTAGGAATAATTCCCCTCTCCCTCCCACCCCTAGGCCATGGAGTTAACATAAGTAATGCGAAACTGGTGAAGGTGACAGAAGAGTTAGGCTAAAAATGAAGAAACCTACTGCCTTCAACACAGAATATGGGGCGCAAATTATATCTCGGCCTATTTAATTGCCAGGCAAAATGTAGGACAAGAACTCTTGGGGGCTCCCAGTCACCAGTAATATGAGGGATTTGATATAAGTAGCCTGTAATAGCTGCTCTGGCCAACCTCCTTCTCATGTTCAAGAAACAAAAACAGCAGGAGGTTTTCAGAAGCGTGAAGAAGAAGAAGTAAGCATCCGACTTTCACTTACTTTTAGCAAAAGTTTGTCCTGTCGCAATCCTGGGTGCCTTAGAGCACAAAAACCTATATTCCACCAGCAAACTAGCTTTTGTGTGAGGAACTATCCAAGCTTCCCCAGTAACCACCTGGAAGACCAGCAACACCACCAATGAGATTCAAATTAATGGCACATAACCTTGAAATTGCTGGTTTGACATAAAGGTGTGGGGTTTTTTTCCATAATATCCAACACTGTTTCTACCGTCTGGAAAAATGATACTTTTTTTGAAGCCAGAGATCCCATCATTTAATGTGCAAAATTTAGGATGTCAATCAGGATGCCTAAATAGCTCATGTTTGTAACAAAATGCAGCAATCAGGCTTTTTCCTGAGTATCTCATGATGTAAATGGGAATTATGGGTCCAGAGATTGAGTTTACAGCTCTGATTTTAAATTTCCAGTCTCTCAGGAGACTAACTGTGACTTGAGAAAAACTCAGAGGGCATAAAAATACATTCCTAATAGTCTAAAAAATCCACTGATATTGAGAAGTGTCCAGACTTCTTTCCGCGATTTCCTATTTTTACAGAATATTTAGTACTGAGAACAGTTTAAATAAATGCAGACACACTGCCCCTGTCTCTCCTTCATTTGGTGCTAAATCCCCCAGAGAGGAGATAACTATTTCTCAGCTGAAGTCTGGAGAGCTGCCTTTGGTTCAACAGCAGGCTACAAACATTTGTTTCTTGAGCTGCATAGTCTGTTTTGCCAGGTGTTGATAGGAGAGGTTGATTCTTAGAGCTTTATCGTGCTTAATCATTGCTCTGGTCACTAATTGGGGCGGTGCCTGTTCCTTCTCTTTTCCACATTTGCCCAAAACACATTGGCCAAGGGAGCATCGGGCAAAAGAGGCTGCAAACCAAGGGCTGTGGTCCCCCTTGTTATCCTGGGCAGTGTTAAGGCTTAGCAGTTTGGTTGAACTCTACAAATGTTGGTCTTGGGGCAGATGGACTAGCAAGGGTGGGAGCAGGAAGGGGGCAGGGGAACTTTCCAGACACTCTTCTGGGTGCTAAAGCAGAACACCTGCCTGTGTCAAACTGCAGTTGCATCCCAGGCACTCTTGGAATGAGCAAAGCTATTTCAAGTGGTGAGAAGTCATGGCCAGACCTCATGAGCAATTTCCCAGGCTGTCCCCTGTCCTGCCAGCAAGGCCATGCGTTGCACCTCAGCTGGCAACAGCCAGAGTAGCTGCCACTTCCAAGAATGGGAAGGCGCCTGATGCTGGAAGTCTCAGGAAGAAAATTTATAAACAGAAAAGAGAAACCTTTTTTTTGTGTGTGTGCCTTAATGCAGCCAAATTTGATGGGAGGTGTATATTCCTTGAAATTTAATGAAAACACGGGCCCAGGCTAAGGGAGTAACACACATCAGTGATATGTGAACCCCTCAAAATGCCCTACCAGAGGCCAATAAAATGAAGACACACTTGAAGACACTTCAAATCTGAAGGCAATTTCTTATACTGTTGCTCCTGGAACTGCTTTTCCTGTTTCCTTCCTTTTACTTTTACTGCCACCATTAGGAGGTGCTGGCTGGATGCTTTCAGTGTGGTACTCCAGTGCAGAAATACATTGTGCCAGCTGATAGAGAAATGTGTTCACACACAGGGAATTCCTGAGCTGACTGCTAGTTATAGAAATATTATTCAAGAGCCAAAATTATGTGATCCTTCTTGGAACAAAAAGACCATGAAAATCAGCAAGAATTTTCCTCCATTGAGGATCTGGAAATCTATGCCATTTCTTAATATCCAACAGACTTCTCGAGTATCTGGTGTGATTTTTTCAAGTGAAACATATGATAGAAATGAAAAGCTTAATCAAGTTTCCTCAGCTGACTAATTACTCATTCTTTGGGGTTTTTTTCCTTCTGTGCTTTGCCTGACAATTGAACATGGCAGAGACGTAAATCTGGGAGGTTTGTTTTCAACAAAAACACCAGTCTTAAAACACTTTTTCTATATACACAGAGAGAGATAAAAATAAGAAAGAAAGGATGTCAGCCGTATGATAACAATGAGGAATGGCTGGACAGAGGATTGGACTCTTTAAAATGAGCATGTTTACCATCCCACGATTGATGAATTACCAGGGATTTTAATTGTAAAGCTCTGGCTGCTATTGCCATATTTCACAGACCAGGATCAGCAGCTATTTCATCTATCTATAATTTTATTTCTTTACCAAGTGCCTGATCATGAGAAACAATAACTGTCAGCAGTGTAAATTCCCACAGGACTTTGAAGATTTACTCTGACTAACTACAGATCCATCCAATATCTCTCAAGATCAGTCTCTACCTGTCCCAGACTGAGATGTAATGTTGCTGTAGACTGTAACTGTTTACAGAAGTGGGAGCCTTCAATAGATCAGTGTATGAAATCATTCCTATTCCTCTACAGTAGTTTGTAAAGTTTCCAAAGAGCTTTCCAGGCTTTCTGGATGAAAACCACTATATAAATGCAAGATGCCATTATTATTTATTGTTTCAGTTTGACAGAAAGATGGAGGGTTTCATTTTGACTTTATATTTCCACTTCGCCTTTGTTTCATAACTTTCTGACATGTAGAATTTTCCTTTGTATTCCTCCCAAGCCTTACAACCTTCCTGTTCAGGCAGAGAGGTTAGAAATGCTGCAGCCATAAAGAAGTGTTAAATTAGAGCAATTTTTAATTATTATTTGTTTTCTCATCACATAGGAGATCATATTAAAGGCCCCATTGTCCTGCATAGAGAGGAGCTGATTCAGGATTTTCCAAAAATGAGCAAGAAATCCACTTGTGACCAGTTCTGAAAGACCCTTACAGACAGGGAATTTTTTTTCCATGGCCTTACATTCCTGCTAACCTTTGACCCTAGAAATAATGTTTTATATTGCTGTGAAAAAGAGTTTCTTTGCTGTCTTTTGTGGCAGTTAATTTTCTCTTTACACATCTGTAATGAGAGCAAATGATGGGAAACCCATATAGCAGGAAGTTACCTGCTGTTAATTTCAATACCACAGTTTGAATTTAGCCACAGTTTGCATATGTCTGAAAAGTGAGATATCCACCTCATTATCGTCCCTCTCACGTTTTTTTTCCCCTTTAACTCATCCCATAGTATTTTATGGTAGGAAACCTGATTATATAATTATGACGTGCAATATTATTTCTTCTCAAATATATAATTTCGTAAGTTCTTATAAGTTAAATGTTAGATGGTTCTGCTTTAAGCAATCCACAGGAAAACACTGCTGTTCAGTGTGGCTATTCTGCTTGAGCCAGTTGAAGTGGAGTTTCAATTCAGTGTCATTTTAAAGAACCTTTAGAAGAACAGTGGATGAGAGACTCAACTCTCATCCCATTACCAGCTTTATTTAATCTAAAATGCCTCTGAGAGAGAGAGACTCCCTTATCTCTGAGTTGTGCAAACACACCACTGCACACTGATACAAGATCTGTTGTGAACTGTGTAGAAAAGCTGGTGGTGAGTGGAATCCTAAGCATGTGAGTCCAGCAGGTAAAACAGGACTGAGGAGAAGAGCTGAGGTCTATGGCCATGTCACAAGTACTGAAGGAGAAGAGAAGACAACTGCTTCTGTAGTGCACAGAAATGAGAGGAGCAGAGAGTTTGAAGGGTACCATAGCTGCATGAATACCACTAATATCTTTAACACAGCACAGAAAGAAATTAAAGAAGGCATGTGCTGTCTGACATATTATGGTGCCACGTAATCCCACAAATGCTGAAATACTGATGAAGATATTTTTTTTGTGGTTGTTGTTTTAGACATGATTGCTCCGGTGTCAAATGAGATTGTAATGAGAAGTGGAGCTGTGACAGAAAGTTCACTGTTCTGGAACTTCTGTGAGGTGGTGTCAAATAACAACTTTTCTTACCCATGTTTTTCCCACTTTTGCAGCTGCCTCTTCATTCCCTGGTTTGGAGACTGACTCAGAAAATAAGACATTAAGCTTTAAAATTAGCTGAAAAATAAAGGGTGGAGATGTGAAAAATGCCAGGGACTTGGCATTCTAGTTTTCATTAGCTTTCAAACTTTTACAACATTCCTTAATAGTCTTGTTTAATACTGGTTGTTCCAGCTACTTTTAGAAGATATTTTGGAAGTCATGAGACCTAGATATGCAGACAAGAAGCCTGATGACTTGGAACGCAGATCAACCAACAATTAATTCCATATGTTCTGTATGCCTCTGATAAGGCAGAACCTGGTGTTTCATCAGATTTTGTAGCAACAACCATTCACAACGATATGAAGGTTGATATTGTCTTAAGTTGCAGACTAAACTTGTATGAACAAAATAGTAGGGATAAGAATATTTTTGACCCATTTTTTTCAGCACGTTTGTGTGCCAGTGTTTGCACAGTATGTGTTTGATGTGGGCTATAAGGCCCCTTTCCCTTCAAGACCACACTGAGATTGGTTCAGCTGATGACTATTCATAGTTATTATTTTACTTGTAAATCTCAGCCTGTACTCATCCTTGCAGATCAAAACAGGAGTAATTTCAGCTCACAGGAGGTTACTAGTACTGCCTATCTTCTAGATCTACTCTATGATCTGCAATGTGCATTTATTCTTAGAACTGGCCTTTTTTAAGGACATATACTTCTGCTTGAATTTATCCTGAGCCAAACAGGAGCTCCTGAGCTCTTGCACAAAGCAATGAAGACTTTGACTCTTGCTCACTTTTGAATACTTAAATGAAACACCTGAGTTTGGAGACCTGGCTGTAGGACAGAGGGACAGTGCCAGGGAGAAAAACAGCTCTGAAGATCATGGTGGGAATTTAATTTATTTTTGGATGTGTTGCTCTTTCTCTATTAGCCCAGAGGACCCAGGGCTAGCAGATTCCCATCCACTTCAGCCCACTGCCTCAGGTTACATTAAATGAATCCAGACCTCAGATGAGCTGTCTCAAGAAGAGAAAAAAAAAAAAAAAAAAAAAAATCAAAACCACACAATAGTATGTCAGTAAAGAAGCAAAGAATTAAAGGCAGAAAAAAGGGATATTTGCCTCAGTACCTGTAGGATGAGAAGTGCAGCTCATCGACTATTTCCATCCTCCAACTGCTCCCTCTGCTGCCTGCAAGACAGTTAGAGGGCAGTGGGAAAGAGACGTGGCCTCCGTGTGGCTGCCCAGGTGGGCTCTGCATCCTTCTTCCTCTCTCTGCTCTCAGCATTAGAGATTCCGACAGTTACTAGATAAAGTTAAAGACTCATGTAGTGATCTTCACACTAATTGGACTGTAATGTATAGCCTCGGTCAAGCAAATCTCTCCCAGCACTCCTCTCCACAGACGGCAATCAAGCCATTTACAGAAGATGCATCGGCTGCTGGGACCCTGGAGTAACCTTAAACTGCACTGGCCTTTTAGCAGAAAACACAATTAATTTTGATACTGAAGGGCAATTAGGACTGGGGTTAAAATAAAAAATCTTCTGAACAGAGAATGTCAAAGACTGGGAAGGAAACTCTTTCCCTGTACGCGGTGTGTTGAAGGTCTGTAAGCACAGCGACTGTCAGCTCACAGTAATTCAGATCACTTTATAAACCCCCTTTTTGCACAGAAGAAATGTAAATTCAGATTCATAAGCACAATGCTCAAACCCCACTAAGAATGATTGCCATTTTCTTCAAGTCTTTGCTACCAGAATGAGCACAGCTTCTTCTCATTCTTGCTGGGCAAACCTGCTTTGCATCCCAGAATTTAGTGAAACCACCAAATGCATTTATTTTGTTCTGTTTCATTTCCAAAGGAAATTGCTCTCCCAGCTGACACTCTGCAGATCACGACTCAGAGCTAGTCATGTCAGCAACTCTGTAAACTTTTTAGAAGCAACAGAAGATGTTCACAATAATACACATCTACATGCACCAACACAGCCTGGCGTAAATGCAAGGCTGCCAGAATTTTGGCCCACCCTGTGCAAAAGGCTTAGGTCCACATCACTCTGCATAACTTTATCCTGAGGGTGGTGAGGCACTGGCACAGGCTGCCCAGAGAAGCTGTGGATGCCCCAGCCCTGACAGTGTTTAAGGCCAGGTTAGATGGGGCATTGAGCAACCTGGTCTGGTGGGAGCTGTCCCTGCCCATGGCAGGGTTTGGAACTAGATGATCTTTAAGGTCCCTTCCAACCCAAACCATTTTATGAATCTATTCTATGAACTAAAGCAATGCACTAGGTTTGTTGGTTGTGGGTTTTCTTCATTTTTTTTCCTTCCCCAGGGCAGCGAACTGAGCACTCAGCTGAAGTCACTGAGTATCATTGGACAGAGCACCAGAAAAGCCATGCTAGCACAGAAAGTGTGGCAACATTCAGTGTGAAAATTTTCATTTCCTGTTTTCTTTAAGCACAGTGAGTGCTCAGGAGTCGTATGTGAAATCCTGATCCAGGAACATCTAATGGGCAAAGATTTTAGTGAGATCAGTCAATAATTGTTGGTGAAGATATTTTGGGGGGTAAATATTGAGTGAGACTGGTCATTTTTTCGAACTGTACATGAATATTTGACGGTGACAGCCCAAGGAAATGTGGCCAGCTTCAGTTCAAATAATCTATTAAAAAGTAAAGCCAAGCTTCCCAACAGTGAGGAAGTAATGAGAGATATTTTAAGAGGCATTTTACCCCAAGGTGGTACCCGGGAAGAAAGGTCAGCATAACTCTTGGACTTAACTATTCAGAGTCTGTTCCACTGTGGCCACTGATGCACAGACTGATCTTTGCTGGTCTTTGGCCCTTTTTCTGAATGTATACCTAGGTCTACCTGTATCAAAAAATGGGACTTAGCTAGCTCTTCAGGAAAGAAATGTAAAAAGAAATGTCCAGGATAGCAGGGGAGAAGCTGTAAAGATGCTACAGTCTTTCCCACAGATGAATTTACTGACAATTGGGGCCAGGTGAGCTGCTTTTCTCTGCCCTACACTTCCAGGTGACACAATTTCAGTTAAAATGAGAGAGAAAAGGTGTTAGCTGGGGGCTTATCTTCAGATATCTCTTCCTGCTTTGCTCCCATGCATGAGCTCTCCAGGTTTGGTGAAGGATCTTTTTTTCCCATGACCTCCAGAGAACTAGTACAAGTCTAAGACAGGGGAGTTCACTGTCATGGTCTCAGTGGGGTTTATTACATTTTGGTTCAATTCATGGTGCTGTCAATGGGTAACGGCCAGAATCTGTTTATATGTGAATTTAGCTTTCTAAGAGTTTGTCAGAGAGCCCAAAGCTCATGTCTGGTGTTTCTATGCAGCTTGAACAAATCTCAGTCATTGATACTGAGGAAATATTTCCAGGTATGCATGTACAGAGTGTTTGGAAATAAGTGGAAGAGGATGAGAAGGAGTCTTCATGTAATTAGAAAAAATCAAGATGCTATTTCCCTTGATGCTATCAAAAAAAAATCATTTTTCTTTGTGTTTCCAGGTTTTCTTTTCCATTTACAGGGCCCTGCATTCTGCAGTGAACTGATTTCACACCTGAGACTCCATCAGCCATCCCACAAGCTGTAGCTGAGAAACCACTGACGTTAGATTTACACGGTGGGTAGGTTTTGTTTTTGTTAAAAGCAGCATCCTTGGGGAGTCTTTCAGCGGCAAAATTGGCACGAGAAACATTAGCAGCCAATAGAGCAATGGAGTTCACAGGGTTAAATCTGTTGTTTTCAGGGATTGATTCAATCTCTGCTTTGTGAACCGGCTTGAGTTCCAGGGCCCCATTCCCACTAGCAAGGAAGGGTAAGGAGCCCAGAGTAAACTCATTTGGGCCTTTTAAGTACAACATGATTCATATTTGTGTGCAGCCTCTGTCATGGGTTGTGCACAGCCCACTGCCAGAATCCATGTCACCCTCTCAATCTTGCGCCGAAGGGGGCAGGTGGACAAGATAACTTAATAGCTCTTATTCATTTGGAATTTCTCTGGTTATGGGGTAGGTCACCTTGTTCAGCGAGAGAGGGAAAGCATTTAAATCTTCAGCCCAAACTCAAGCTTCAATGTAAGCAAGTTTCACAGGAGCTGAACTTAACGTTTCTTCTCTTGTTATCTTGCAATTTCTTGAGGCATCCCTTCATGAGAGCGATGCGAGGGCTCCAGTGGTGATAAAAATAACGATAATCCACCATGTTCATACAACTGACATGAAACTGAAAATTCTCACCAAGTGACTTACATGAAGGACAGAAGCAGGTTTAGTGTCTGGAGAGATATGACTGTATGATGGAACCAGACCTAACAGGGGTTCTCATGTCCACACAGATGAGGGGCAGGAAGGCAGAGCTCTGATCTGCATCAAATCATGCAACCAAACTACTTGACTGCTGATTCAGTTTCAGTCGTAGTGAAATCTGAAAACTGAAAAGAGTAAGATACATGGGGTTTATTATTATTGTTATTAGTATTATTGTCTTCCTGGATATATTAATAATTTCCTTTTCTAGAATTCTGAAAAGCTCTAACCATGGAATTAGAAATGTGAGTCTGAATGAGAGAAAAAACAAACCTCTACATTTGAAAGTGGCTAGCATTAAATCTTACAAAGGTGTCAAGAAATTCTGAGACTGTGACATCCTCCTGCACTGTCTTTTTATGCCCTGAAGAATGTGAGCATCCAAAGTACTATTTAAATGTTGTGGGATTTTATTTGTTTGATTTTTTTTCGCGACCCTTTCCGTGGTGATCCCTAGCTGTTCTACTTGCTTGTACAGACATCATCGTGTAGTTCCATGTCAAAATGGAGCAAAAAAAAATGCAAAACACTTTCAGATTTTTGAAGCTCAAACTGAGTCAATATGGCTTGGAAAAAAATGATAATCATTTAAAAAAATTGCCACGTTGGCATTTTTCAAACACTTTAAAATCACCATGTATTTCTTTGCTGCAAAAATTCAGAATTGTGATTTTTGCACAAACTTCATTAATAAACAATACATCTGTCACGATTTTCATCCAAAGAAGTGAAATCACCTAAAAACTCTATTTAATTAACCTTTACAGCCCCCTTGTGAGCCTGGCATTATTATCTCCATTTCACAAATGGGCACATTGAGACACAATGAGCTTAAGTGACTTCCTTACAAGTAAAACTATGTAGCAGGTCAATGGAAGAGCTTGGAATAGATCCCAAATCTCTTGGGCCCTGGTCCCATGTTTTAAGTGCTGAAAACCTTCCTTTCTTAAAACAAGTGAAGTTTCAGATCATTATTTTTTGTTTTAT
The DNA here is from genome assembly GCA_013399855.1 of Oxyruncus cristatus. Classification (NCBI taxonomy): domain Eukaryota; kingdom Metazoa; phylum Chordata; class Aves; order Passeriformes; family Cotingidae; genus Oxyruncus; species Oxyruncus cristatus. The sequence continues at coordinate 1,033,755 of VXAY01004120.1, forward strand.
TGAGCATAAGGTGCTCACATCTGCGATAAAACTCTGGAAAGCATCTAAAAAGTACTGTGCAATTTGAGCATCTAAAAGAGTGTCTAAGAAGGAGAAACAAGCTCTTTCATTTTGTTTAAGGGCTGTACACAAATGTCTCTGGTGGAAAATAAGGAGTCTTTAAGAATGATGTGTGACTTCTAGTGATGGAGCCTGGGTTAGCAAGGGTATTTATTTTTCCCTTCATTAGGAAACAACTTATCATTCCAGTAAAGGAGCTGTTAATGAGTTTGTTCACACTCGCTGAGAAATGACTGCAGGATACTCCTCCGAGAACTTACTCCGAGCGCATACAAAAACCAGCCAGAGCTCCAGGTACAACCAACAACCTGCGGAGGGAGAGGAGGTGCTTTTGGATTTTTGTGCTGCTGCCTGTTTGCTTCCTTGTTCCCCCCCCCCCCCC